>JZKD02S1318606.1:0-11830 GCA_000966675.3 Picea glauca
GGGGTGTTTCCTGAGGGGAACTCCTTCTAATTCATGTGGATGAGGTGTCATGGATGGGGGGGAGACTTTTGGGCATGGGGTTCATGACATACATGGGGTTGTAGTGTCTCACTTATGTGTGCCTTTGTAGAGTGTGTGTTGCACCTTCGTTTTCAATGCAACCTTTTTCTAAGCCCATTTGTCACCTTTTATTCTTTTAGGATGTTTCCAGGTTGAACCCAAGGTGGGACTTCTACCTAGGCATGAAAAAATGTGCCCACCTTGACTCCACACTGGTCATGTCTTGCTTCCTCAAGTTGGAAACATTTGTAGGGATTCTACCTAAGCAATAAAAACAATGCCAACACATGGTCCTCCCTCGTTGGCATTTTGTTATTAATTATTCTTTTACGGGTCCCATCGGTTTCTTATGAGAGACATTTCATTGTCCTTGGGATCCATGGGTGAGCATCTAGAAGGTGAATGGTTTGGATTTTATCTTTTTCTAGCTACAAGCCTCTTGGCCTTCAGGCCCTTCTTCCCATGAAGTGAGGGGCAACCCCTTCTTAGGTCAGTACACATGAAAATCCCAAAACGTAAGGAGATGAGGGGATGAAGTGCATAAAGTGACAAAGATGGTCGAGAATGACAAAATGACTTGTCAGGAGAACCTCCTAGTAGAAATCCTATGCCTAAGGGTGAACCACTTGCTAGGGTGCAATGTCAACCACCAAAGTGAAACATGGCAAAGAGCATAATGTCCAAGTAAACATTACATAATCAAAAGTAGTGATAGATGCAACAAACTCAAATGCCTCAAATATTGAAATGAAACTCACCATAATACCTTACTTGTACCTCATGGAGCAAGACCCAATGCCTCCTGGAGGCCAACTAATGTGGTGGATACCGTTGTGATGAACTTAGAGTTGTGGTGGTGAGGTGGGTCTCTGTCTGTGCAAGTGGACACTACTGGTCAAGCTGTCTCTTGGTACTCCATGTTTGCAACCTGAGGGCCTTGAGACATCATCTCCTTATTTATCCCTAGGAGTTGGGGATAACAAGGCCTTTGTGTACACATAAGACTCTCTCAAATTGGTAATGGAATATATACCGTCAACTTTCCAGAAAAACCTCTTATTCTCAACCCACCAACTAGAGATGATATTTTTTCTGTCATGTTCTTGGTTAAATTGTTCCACAATAACTTTCATCATGTACACGTTGGGTTGTAGCAACTTATTATATTTCTTTAACTCAGTTGTTGGGTAGGAACCTATGCATCTATCATGCTTATTCAGAATGGTTCTATTCTCTATATTAGCATGAGAGATTATCCAATCAAAGGTTTCCAAACAAGGCATGATTGGTAATCTTGCTACAACCAAATGCATACAAGATTTTCTTATGTTGACAAAGACCATATCATCAACCCCCCTCATCTCAGGGTCACCATGGGGTATTATTAAAGGGTAATCGTTTGTATGATATCATCTATACACCTCTCTCCATCCTGGGCAAGGGATTTGAGAACCTGCAATGGCTTTAATATATTTGAAGATAGGTCTCAATGGTTCTATCCGTGGTTTAGGTATTTGAATGACCATAACATATTATTCTTAAGAGGTTTCAACCTTGATGGGTGTTTGTTATGAAGGCTCCAATTGTTCCATAGGGTTTTTCCCCTTAGGGGATTTCCTAGGCATTATGGCGGGAGCCCTCCTTGGAGGAATTTTGTTTAGAAGAAGATTAAAAGACAAAAAATTACTTAGTTCATACAACATTACAATATATTCATTCCTAAATCAAACTAATTCCCAAAAGTCATGACAAAGATAAATTGAAAATGAGTGGAAATCATGTGTTTTCTTTCATAGCAGGAATTACAATCTCCAACTCCCCAATTTTGTCACCGAAGAATCATTAAGCTTGAAAATTGAGAAAATAGTATCTTGAAACATACTTGGAAGTCGACTTGATTGAAATGTTGAATAAAAAAGCAAGTAAAAGTTATTGTGGCCAAAGTTTGCAACAGAAACCCAACCACCACACATAAGGTATGGAGAAAACTCGAAACTAGACAAATTGTGCTAAGGGAAACATGTCCTCACATTAATAAACTGATTTTTTCTCATAGCAGAGTCTTCTAATAGTCCGTTCTCAACTCATAATGCTCAATTCTTACCTCATAGCATAATTTTTCAATTTGATGGCCCAAATGGTAGAAAATTGAGTACTTATAGAAAAAATGGACCCAATTGTGCGGTATCATTGCCAAATCACATTCAAACATGATTGGATTATGCAAATACTAAAAAATTAATGGTGGTTGTCTAGTCCAACAACCAAAGTTGTGAATTAATGGCAACTAGGCGTGGACAATGACTATTGGTGGTTTGTTTGAATCTCCTATCAACAAGCAGTTTCAACTTTGTTGTTTTGTTAAAGTTTCGAGGTAGAACAATGCGTATTAACAACCTTTTGCTCTCATCGACCACTCTTGCTTGAATTCCTTCTACATAAGTTTCCTTGGGTGATCGATTATATAGTTTCTCGAACTTTGAACTTTGCCATTAGCCAAGTCTAGAAACTTTGGAAGATGAAAGTTTAAAACTGCAATGATAATGTTATGGGCAACCGGTTCACACTTTCAATAGCTAAGATATAAAACTTTTCATTCCACCCAAAGTTTGGTGTGAACGTCAATAGGTGCTCGTTGGTGATACTCTTGACTTTTTGCGATCACCATGTTTCCCAACTTTCTATTGATGCACGTTTTAATGCTTTCTCATCACTAACTTCTAGACTTTCCCAATCGACACACTTCTAGACTTTCCTATTGGTGCATTTTTCAACTTTCCTTCGGTTCCAAAGTGACTTTTCGTTGCCCATGGAAGTTTCAGAAATTGTCGATAACCAAATGAAATCTAACCAAACAAAATTAAAGGATTTAGAATTTTTTTGGGTTTTCTTAAGCAAAGGGGTTAGGTGAAGAACCATTTAGTGGGGGGGGCATTAATATAAAAATCTTAATAAGATATCTAAATGTGAAAATCAATAAAAACTTGAAAGCTAAAACTGATTTCTAAGATGAGTAAAGCAACTAAAGAAAAAGTGGTACTCAAAATTTACAAAACATTTTAGTGTGTGTTGTGGACTCAACATAAGGTGAATGAATGAACCAACTTGATAGGTCAAAGTATCCTAGATTACTTAGTCTTGACTTAGGGATTTAATGATGCAACGATGACACTAAAATAACATGTGGAAAAATTCAAAGAAGAGTCAATCGAGGCATTGGAAGAGAAGGAATTTGCCTTCAAATATTGTTCACAAATTTCTAGTAAAAGGAACCATTGAAGATGTGCATTTACAATTGTTGAGGGTTGCTATGGGGATACACCTTAAATATTCACTTGCTTTTCTAAAGGTACACCGTTGAATGATATGGATTGCATAAAAAATCAACAAAGAACATAAAATTTGAGAACCCATAGGCGGATTTCAACCAACATTAGCACATTAAACGAATGTTGATGCCAGAGGATTGAAATAATATTACTAGCATATCCACATAAGAAGTGGATGGTGAACGTCAATAGGCATCACAAGATCAATTGACCATTTTTCAAAACAAAAAAACACAACAACGGAGTTTGTACTCTAACAACCCACTATTCCTCACAGAGAACAAAACCCTAATGTATCATTCTACTATTCTTGGCAGATAATAAAACCCTAATCTTTTATTTAGCGTAGATAACAAAACCCTAATCTTTTATTCTGCGCTGAGCATTAGGGTCGTTGAGATCTTCAATTGCTCTTATCCTTACTGCATTATAATGCCACTGTATTTCCACCACTTTCACACCTACATATGCTTTTAACTCTATATGATCTGCTACATTAAACCAAATCTAAGTAAGTAGATTAACAAAATATAGTCCGTATATAAACTAATTTTATGTACGCTAAACAAAGACCATATGTATATAAACTTATAAAAAAAAGCAGATCTAAAGTAACATGTGTACAAATTAAGAAGGATCTAAAGTAATCTGTATATAAACGAATTTATCAACTTATATTGCGTGCTTACCATAAAGTGTGAGAAGAAGTATGCAATGATTTACGGTTCAACTGTCCATGCACTAAACTATGCAGCTGAGACTCATATTCATCTGCCCCTTGCAAACACAAGTACCAAGATTGATAAGATGAAGCTGATGAAGAATGGTTGGTCATGATATATCTCTGTATAACTTGAGAAAAATCTCACTGTAAATCCTACCATACTTTTCTTGGCAAAAGAAAAATAGGTTGCCTTCGTTGAGGGATTGAACATTCCAACACTATATGGAACAGGTCATATGGAATTGACCCCTACACTGTCCCACCACCATATTCTTGAGCACGATGTCCCTGCTTATAATATATATTAGTGCCTTTAATGAAATTAATGGCCTTGAACTAATCAAGGAAGAAGCTAGTATTAATGAGCAAACAATTTATTTTTTACCACTATGTAACTAGGGCACTATGTAACTAGGGTCGTGGTTGTCTGGTTAGAGGAAACGAATCAATTGTCTGAACCTGAGGAGAGATCCCATGCATTTCTTGTCAGCCTGCTTCACCACAACTTAAACTATTGACAACACCCTTGGACAAGATTTGTTATAAAACTTGGGGCTTAGTTTCCCATGCGCATTATCGATAATCGAACACCATTACAATAATGCGTACAATGAAATGAGTCGATCATTCTTCGATGATATATTTTTTACGATGAAACTGTTCAAAAACTGAAATGCCATCCCACTAACACCCACCATCCAAACGTGGCAAGAGAAAACAAACATTTGGTCATTATTATTTTTTGGAGATCTACCCATGATTATATTATGGACACACCATCCAAACATGGCAAGTGGAAGGAAACACTTAGTCACAATTATTTAAAATAATCCTTAAAAAATGAAAAAACAAATTTGCAACTCAAGTTTAAGGTTTTAATTTAATCTCATTCCTCATTTTTGAGAGAACGACGAAAAATATTCAAGAATTATTAAATCTGAACCATCCATGTATTATTTATTAATTAAATCACTAATATTTTGGAACCCCAATTCCAATATAGGGACACCTATCTACGTAACAAGCATGGGATAATTTTTTTTACTCACTGCCGACAAAAATAACATGAAAATTTATCACATCAAGGTCATGTCACACTTTCCACAGTCAAATACTATAAATTTGTTTTTTTAACATATTTAAACTAGTCGCGAGGGAATTAATGGAGGTAGTGCAACTGACACGACAAGGCTGTAGTTCCATTCAAATCAAACTCCAAAAGAGGCGTGAAGTTAATGTCAATTATTGGATACAGTTGAAGAGGACCATATGGTGCTATGATTTTTTATTTTTTATTTTTAATTGATTTTTTTTTGGGACAAATCTCTTCAAACCACATAAAATTTATTTTGTCAGAACTAAGCACTATCAAAATTAAAATATTCAATTTTAAGAATTTGGAAAATAATTTTATATGTTTTAAATTTTTTATTTGATATAAAATATATCGAATAAAAAATTTGTTATATTTTAGGTCTTAGTGGACGTTAATCATCATCATCATATACCAAACATTAAAAAATATTAATTTTTTTTTATAAATAAATTAAAATTATTATAAACTCAATTTTTTTTTCCCCAAGTTATATGTTGACAGAAAATCTTCGAGTATTTCCTCTCATTTCGAGGACGGTATCGACACCATTACAACAATATACTCATTAAGAGCTCAACAACTCATTTGCAGGAATTGAGTTTGGGTGGAGAGGTTAGCAATAATTCCTCCCAACCACTTGAGCTAAACTCAATTGACTAAAGTCAAAATGTTTGACTTAAAAACAATTACAATATATTTTAGTGAAAAGTCACTATCTTTATAGATATCCCATTAACATAAAGATCATAGTATATTGAGACATATATGTTACCACATAGTATAATTCACATCTAATATGAAACAAGTGCAGCATGCTGCTATATACGGCCTCCGAAAATAATTTTAATATCATAAAAAATGTTTGTGCATGAATAAATTTGATCTTTAGAGTGTTACATATCCAATTTATTGCCCGGTTTCTTCAACGACGACCTATTAATGGTGGCGAGCTCTGTGGCTCGCATGGCGGAGCACATGGCCATGTTCCCTGTGGATACCTTGAAGACTCGTATGCAAATTGCAGCATCTACCGGGGGCTCCCTCCACACAGCCGTGGGCAGGACTTTCATCTCCATGATGAAGAGCGAGGTCCCGCTAGGGTTTTACAGGGGCATCGTTGCCATGGGTTTCGGGGCCGGACCCGCCCATGTTGTGTACTTCTTCGTCTACAAGGTCTGCAAGGAGATGCATTCATGTGGATGGAACATTTGAAACGTGACTCTTGGGAATTCTGTCTTTCCCCATTAATTCAATGTCTCGAAATATGCAAAGGCTGCAATAACACTATTAATTTATTGACCAATAAGAAGTTAAAAAAATACTATTTTTGTTATATTAATTTTTATTTTTTTTTACTTGTTATGTTCAACATTAAAATTGATACAAATTTTTCAAGTTAATAGAAAACTAATATGAAAATCAATACTAACTCATTGCTATATACAACCACCTACTTTATAATAACACACACAAAAAAATAATTTTAAAATCATAAAAATTATTTTAAAACAACACAAGAAGAGATTAAAATCATAAAAACTAATGTATTTCATATTCATTGTTTTTATTTATTATTCAAACACATTCAATGATCTTTTAATTATCTCATATTAAAAAAATAAAAAAAGCTTTATACATAAACTTTTATATTTTTATATTTTCAAATAATATTATTTTTATATTTCCAAATAATATTTAACCACAATGAAGTTTACCTTTTATTTTACAAACCGTTAGTAAACATCAAAATAGTTCATAATAATAATTAAAATATTTTTATATTTTCAAATAATATTTAACCACAATGAAGTTTACCTTTTATTTTACAAACCGTTAACAAACATTAAAATGGTTCATAATAATAATTAATTAATTATGGGATGTTAATTTCCATTTGGTCCTTCGAAAGAAAAAGTTATCTCGCTCTTTTTCTCTAGACCGAAGTTTGAATCCTCGTTACTCTATTTATGAATATACAAGAGTGTTTGGATGATGTTGGTAAAAGATTGGATAGGTTCCTCATGTCGGAATATTTGGTTTACTCATTTTCAAAGTATCGCTCATAGACAATCAATTCTATGCTTTCAGATCATAACTTGATAGCACTTCAATTGTTTGATGAAGAGGAAATTGTTTGTTATCTTTTTAATTTCAATTTGGGTTGGTTGGAGGATTTGGAGTTTACTCAGTTGGTTAAGGAACATTGGTTCTCTTTTGCATTTGATGAAGGTGATTCAGCTATGTCTTCTTGGTTAACAAGTTAAGTGCTTTAAATTCTAAAGTGATAAGTTGGGAGAGAGATAAAAAAAGGCATTTAACACTAGATCTGCTGAAGATTGAAGAACAACTTGATGTTTTTTTTTTTATCATTATAAATTTGGATTATTTTCAGACCCTGATTTTTAGCATGTGAAAAAGTTGGAAGATAGAAAGGTTCAAATTCTTTCTATAGAAGAAGAAACTTGGAGGCTTAAGAGTAGGGATTTCTGGCTTTCTAGTGGAGATAAGAATACCAAATTGTTTCACAAGTTTGTAAGCTATCGAAGACGTCTAAATGCAATATGAGATCCGTCTGATGATGAGGGTCTTGGTATTTATGGTAAGAGGGAGCTAGAAAAAGTAGTTGTTTCTCATTTTAAAAACTTGTTCAAAGACCCAAAGGAGGGTAAACCTCTAGATCAAATCAAAGTTCTGGAAGTTTTTCTTTCTCTGTTTTCTATTAAGGAAGCTGGAAAAATTGGAGAACCAGTCAGTCTTAATGAGATCAAGTCTATTTTGGAAAGTTTTGCAAGAGGAAAAATTCCAGGTCCAGATGGTTGGACTGTGGACTTTTTCTTATCTTTCTTTGATTTTATAATGTAGGACTTACTACGTGGTTGAGGAATCTATATTACCAGGAAAGATTACTGGGGTTGTCAATGCTACTTTTGCAGATCTTATTCCTAAGAAGGATAAACCTGCTAGTTTTCATGACTTTCTCCCTATTGCTCTGTGTAATCTTATTTATAAGATCATTTCAAAAATCATAGCTGTAAGATTGAGGCCGGTGTTGTCTAAAGTGATTTCCAAAGAGAAATTCAGTTTTCTATAGGGAAGTCAGATTTGTGATGCTATTGGAGTTGTGCAGGGGACAATCCATAACATTAAATCCAAAAATAGTAAGTCATTGCTTCTCAAATTGGACTTGCATAAAGCATATGACTGTGTAAATTGAGATTTTCTCAAGTTTCTTCTATTTCAAATTGGTTTAAATCTCCAAGTGGTAAACTGTATAATGACTTGTGTAAGCTTAGCTTCCTTTGCAGTGTTGGTTAATGGTGGTCCAACATAGTTTTTTTGGAGTTCAAGAGGTTTGAGACAGGGTTTCCCTCTGTTGCCTTATTTATTTTGTTAATGGAAGGTTTAAGTAGATTAATTGAGAAGGAAAAATATTTAGGCAAAATTCTAGGTGTGAAGGTTTTGGTTCGAGTTAGAATTACCTATTTGTTGTTTGTTGATAATGTCCTGTTGTTTGGACGTGGGTCGATTTCAGAGTGGAGGGATTTCCATAGAATTTTATGCCTTTTTTCAAAATCTATAGGGTTAATGATAAATCTAGATAAGTCTTTCCTCTCTCATGTAGTGGATGATGAGATGCAATATCAAATCAAAGATTTGTTTAATATGCATGTGATTGTTCTGGAGTCACGGTTTGAGTATCTAGGTTTCTTTTTAAAATATAACTTCTATGCAACTTCTGATTGGATTTGGTTAATTTAGAAAGTCGAGAAAAATATTGGCCTTTGGTGCCATAGATGGATCTCGTTAGGAGGATGACTTATCTTGGTAAAGGCTATTTTAGAAGGTCTGCTTATCTACTGGCTCTTAGTCACTAGAATTCCTCAGGCACTACTTGATAAAACCCGCAGAATAATTTTTAGTTTTTTGTTGACAGGGAAGAAAGAGAAAGAAAGTGTGCATCTAGTGGCTTGGAACAAATTGACACATCCCAAATTAGATGGGGGCTGGGGATTAAGGAATTTGAATTTTTTTGGTATTGCCTTGGCGATAAAAAGTATTTGGAGGTGTCTATTTTCAGATTGTCTATGGAGCTATGTAATTAAAGTTAAATATATTCGATCTTGGACCATTGATGAGTGGTTTAGGAAGATTCCCAAAAACAAAAAAGGAGCTTCTATATCTTGGAATTGGTTATTGAGTGAGTTTCCTGTGGTTAGTCAGTGTTTGGCGTGGATTCTTGGCAATGGATGGAGTATGAAGTTGGGTGAAGACCCAATAGTGGAAAAAGTTATTTTTCATAATCTGTCTAAGGAAAAATCTGTCTCATCTTCATTCCAGAGGCTTATTTTATTTGGCACAAGATTTTATTCGACACGATTCTAATCACAAATAGTCTAAATGGTTGAAAGCTGATGATTTACTCCTTTATGGGGCAACTAGTGAGGAGTGGAATGATTATGTTTGCGGTTTATCAACTGGTGTTATTTGTTTATCTGATCAAGAGGAAAAAATTGTTTGGTCCTAGAATGTAAATGATGGTCAAGTCATTGTGGGTTTTGCTTATGAATCTTCTGATATGGAAGTGGGAGCTACCACTCAAAATTAAAATTTTTATTTGGATTCAGTTAACAAATTTGATTTTGACCTAGGATAATCCATGTCGTAAACATTTTTGTGGCCCGGGATATTGTGTCCTCTGTGGTTTAGCAGAGGAGAATATTTATCACATCTTATGCCAGTGCATATTTTTGCAAGAAGTTCAGAAGATTTTGAGCATTATCACAAAATCTGTCATTCATTGAAACAAAAGGTCAATAAGTTTATGATTTCGAAATTGGTATAGGACTTACATACATTTTTTAGAGCTACCTTGTTATGTAGCTTGAGACATTTGGAAATATAGGAACATAAATATTTCTAATAATAAGTTTTCTTCCTCCTCGACGATCGCTTCCAAAGCTCTCAGTCAATTCAACGAATTTTCGGGAAGGAGAAATCTTAGTCTTTCTCCAAGGCCACTTTGTCCATTTTTTCCTGATGATATAGCTACCAACTTTGTTGATGAATTTTCTTCTCAAAATGGAGTTGTTCGTGCATGTGGTGCTATTCTTAAGCTCTTAAATGGTAATGTTTTTCTCCTTAGGTTAAATGTTGGATCTGGAACAAACTCTAAGGCTAGAATTTTGGGTCTTTGGGTGTTGTTATTTTTCGTCCGAGTTCAGAAGTTGGAACACTGACATGTCTATGAAGATTCAAAGATGTTGATTGATTGGGCTTTGAGTAAGTGTTCGTTTAAAATGGCATCTATGTATTTTTGGCAACATAGAATTTGTAATTTGAAAGTAGATTTCACCAGGCTGGATTTCACTCACATTTACAGGGAATTTAATATGGAAGTAAACCGTTTGGATTTTCAATCTTCATCCTTAGAAGAAGGAAAGTTATTTATCCAAGAAAGGGTGGGTGGAGCTTATTGGAATGATTTTGTCATTCCTCTTAACTAATTTTGCATGTTTTGATTAGCTTTGCTTTTAGTTTTGGGTTTTTGGCCAGGGGTAAGTTCTGTTTAGTTATTGTCCCTCTGTTCTTTAAGTCTCCATTATCGCACAATCTGTACTTTCCCAAATCCCAAGGAAAGTGGGGAAATATTGGCATAACAAGGGGGTGACCTATCAATGCCAACTTAAGAGGAAACCCCTTTCTGTTTAGCAGTATGTTAAGATTACCTCAAGGGAGACGTCCCTAGTGACCTAAAGAGATGATGAAGCTAATTCAAGGATGCAAAGATACCCCCCTCTCACTGGTCACTCAAGTCAAAAATTTCTTGGTAAGTTTATGTCTTAAGAGATGAAGCAAATGTAAATGGATGAAGTGTACCTGCCTAGAACAAGGAAGCAAAACAAAATATGGCAGTTTCAAGTACAAAATGATATTGGTGCTTCAATAAGACAGTAAACCACTGAAATGTATGCTGGCTAATATAAAGTTGCAGCAAAATGAAAGTTTACAACAACAATAAGTATTTTATAACAACTACAAGAAATATGCCTCTAAATTGCTTGAAAAGACAATGAAAAGGTAGATTTTACTAGGCAGAATAATAATCAGTTGTCACAAGCTAATTTAGAAGTGTTTAGCTAGCATTAAATGTAGTTTATGAGAAAATTTACTGCATTAAGAAGGTTGTAACAATGATCTATAACAAAATCAAGTAAATTAGTTATCTAGGCTAGGTTAGAGTTAGTTTTAGTTAGTGAAAACTAGAAAGTTTAAGGTTTGAGTGTTGGTTTGATCTCTCTACAAAAGGAATGCAATGACTAGTTCCTTTAAAGGGTTATGGAGTCAAGAATTCAACAACATTCATTTGGAGTAAGCAACAAAATGATCATGTTTATCCATGTAAAATATGAATCTTAGAATAGTAGTAACTTAAGTCTTCTTGGGATTCAATCTTTAGGGAGGTGAGCTACTAGAGAGTAGGAAATTCTAGGCTCTAGTGATTTTACTCCTTTTTAGATAATTGAAGAAATATTTAGGTGCAACCACAATTGATCAAGACCTCTAAAGAGCTAGCACTTTAGGGCTTTAGAGGCTTGTCAATATAAACCAATTAGGCAAAAT
>JZKD02S1318617.1:0-11830 GCA_000966675.3 Picea glauca
TATCCTTTTGTTTATATGTGACTGATAATCAGTTTGATGTAAAGCTTCCTATGTTAATCAGACTTCAAGATCTGTGAGATTTAAGCAATCGGAAGCAATCTTCACATAAACAAAAACATACCCTCGTTGTGATCAAACAAGAAACGAAAAGAAAACCAAATTCAAATAGGAGGAAATGCTTGGAGAAAAGGCCTCAAAGATCAAAATGAAATAGTGAAAATATTTTTGAATTTCCTTACAACAGCTTTCATTCAGTCAAATAAATGAGAAGAAAACAATAGATCAACTCCAAATCTCAGGGAAGAAGAGTGACTCAAAGAAAGGAAAATAGATGTCAAAAACCCAAACAAAACATCATCAATCCTTAGAAATCAAATAGTTGGAGGCTAAACAAGGACACACTGAGATGGTAATAACCCTGAGCAGATGAAAGAGAAAAAACTAGACTCAGCGATCAACTCCCAAAAAGGTTTTTAGCAGAAAAATACCATCTCTTTGGTGTCAAGGGTACCAGAGCATTTCAACGCTCTATGGGAGCCTGCAAGGGAGTGCCAGCGCTCTGGTTGTAGAAGCAGGGGAGCACTGGCCTCTCATAACTCAAAAAACTTTCCAAAAATAAATAAAACTCAGGAAAATCCAGAAATTGAGTGTGTATGGAATGAATCCAAGAGCTAACAACACATCTAATAATCCAAAACATAGCATGAATAAGATCTAAAGGTGATCAAAGGCCAAAAACAATACCAAGGAAGGAAACCAAAATTGAAAGCTTCGTTCCCCAGTGGAGTCACCAAATTCTGTTACAGGAAAATATCCCTATGGACAGGTGAACTTCCTCTTGGATCTAGACCCCTCTAACCAAGACAAAAAGGTGATAACTTTGGTCACTGACATCCCTTTAAACCTAGATAAACTAATCTATAGAGAAGAGGAAGAAGATGTATCTTTTTACGATGTTTGTCCTCGCCCAGTTCCAAGTTGAGCTCTGATCCACAAGCTCTTCAATAGGTCCTACAATCCAATCAAAGACAAAGCATGCTTCCTATTCTACTACGATTAGTTTGAAACTAGATCTATCCATTAAAGACAAGTTCATGTAGGCATACACAATCTTGAAGGACATAGGCCAAGCACATGTATTAATGAGAACTCAAAAGAGATACTTGCAAAATCTTGGTGAAGTTGCAGCAGCCTCTTCTAGCTCTCCTTGTCCAACCCCTTGCTCAAATGATCCATAAACAAAATTACTATTCTTCACTGATTATCTCCCTTATGAGATCATAATTTTGATTCCTTCAATGTCCTCCTATACCACTTCTCATGATATCATAAGTTTGGTATCTCTAAAACTCCATCCATTTCACCATGAGAAGGCCTCCTTATATAATATTGGAGAGACCCAACCACCTTAGAGATTCTTGGGATAGGTTGAGGATCCTTATCCATCAGTTGTGGATCTTCCCTAAGATCTAGCCTTGACCTCAGATTCGAATCCAACCAACTCCAGAGATGAGGGTGATTTTTCCCTGGTTTTCCTCAACAGCCTAAGATTTCCTCAAACATCCTAGCGCTCCCCCAAAATGGGGCACAAAGTGTTGCAATGCAGCCCCAAAGGAGGGCAAGGAGAGTTGACACTCCCTAACAGTGGGTAGGGGAGCGCTGCCCAAAATTGCCTAAAAAAAGCCTATCGTTCCCTCCAAAGGGTGCACAGAGTGCTGGAACGCTCCTCCAAAGAAGGTCAAGGAGCATTGGCACTCCCTGATAGTGGGTAGGGGAGCGTTGGCCTTCAAAATTCATTTTTAAGTGGTTTTTTTCAGGGAAAAATATTTTTACTCTTCATCAAATGATTTCTTCTTCTTTAACCAGTCACTAAGGGTGTCTTCAAGTGTTCCTTTTGTTTTCGTTTGAGACACGACATGGGAAAGATGATTATATGATGTCTGCGATACTTGCGACACTTGTGGCCAAAATGTGACACTTGCGACACTTGTAATGACGACAATAGTTCATCATTGAAATGAGTAATTTTGATGTGTAACGGTACTGGGAAAAAAATCAATTTTTATCTCTGAAGTAAATTTTGAAGAAGGAGATAGTTGTAGTATTTGTCCTTGTGGTTCAACAATCAGGATCGAGGGTAGTCAGAGAAAGTAAAGTGGTTGTTTTGGATTACGGTTGGGAGGAACTGTGACCTTCAACTTGTTTTTCCCCATTCATTGGTTGTGAGATTACACATGCTTTTCTTTTTATTTATTCTTTATTTATTAGTAATAATGTTGAAAAATAAATGGAGTTATGATTATGTTATAGACAATATGATTTCATGGAATTACCAGTTAGAAATCTAAATATACAATTTGCAAGAAAACAACATATTTTAGAATAGAAATGGTTGTTATAATATGTTGGATTATATATCTAACCAGATATAATATTAATCTGGTAGTTACATGTTTTGAAAACATGGGTAAATGTACAACAAATAAATATATTTTGATCTAAAGAAATTAAATTACACAGAAGTATATACTTTTGGATAAAAGTATATAGAGAATAAAATTTATATAGTAAATAAAAAAATAAATACGCAAATAGAGAAAGGCATATTTATATGGTTATTCTGTTAATAAAAATAATTGACAAATCTGATGATATTCATTTTAACTAAAACTATAAGAATATATTAAATTATGTGTGGTACGTAGCCCAGATCAATAGACAAAGGAAAAATAATAAGTGTACAAAAAAGAGGAAATATATATTATATAAAGTCCTTCTTAGCAGTCTGTATATTATAGTAGAAAATTATCATTTTCCACCAAGTCTAAAGAGCATTCCTACTCTATTATAGAAACATCATAAAAAAAATCTTAAGGAGACCCATAGGTCTAAGAAGTATAGTATATAAGTCCCTGGATATGAGAATTGAGAAAACATATAAAATTCAACTAAGTAAGCCCATAGCCTTATAACATGTAAGCTTAGTCAACTGGATAAACATACCTGAGTATTTTACGAGCATCCATTGAGTTCAAAACGAAAAAAGTTATTAAGTCCATATTTGAGCATTAAAAAAAAAAACAAAGCTTTAGGATTTGTGGAAAATCGATAGTGTATCTAATAACTATCATAATGTCTTCTTATAATAGATCAGAAAAAAATAAAATAAAATAAAATAAAAAACATAGTTGAGAGTTTATAGCGCTTACCCATTATTATGGATGCCTTAATGTTTCGCATACGTTGCCATAGTTAATTGTAACTTTTTTCCGAGAACGGGCTAGGTTCCAACAAGAACTGTTAAACAAACAGAGAAAATCCCGCATTTTACAAGGTTAAATATCGTTGTAAATCTTTTCATATTAAGGAAAAAGGGTGTAAAAATGAAAAATATTAAAAATGGATTATCTCTAAATAATATACTTTCTTACCCACAGAGAAGAAGCTATGTTCCTTCTTCTTATGGAACCCATCACCTAACCCCATCCAAAATGAAATAGATATAAGATATGGACATGGTTGTAACAAAAATTCTACAAAGTCGAGACTTTTAAAAAGATTTCCATAGTCAACAGTTAAAAAACAATAAAACAAAGAATGTAGGAACTCTTATTTCCCTTGCAATGAAAAGAATCGGAGATATTTGTACAAATATACAGAGAAAACTCTACTTATAGAACCATATCTCATCACATAGCAAAATCCCTCCTTACAGAGTAAAACCTTTCTTATAGAGAAAGAAAAAAGGAGAAAGAATAGGTTCAATGTTTGGACACGTTCATATTGAATCCCTAAACCATCGGTAAGATCGAGGTCATGTGCCTCCAACATGTGTATTGTCATCCACTTGACAATTGTTAAAACTAACGGTTTAGATTAAAGTGTATTCCTCATCCCCTTACAAATCGCCAGTACTTCACCAAACACTGTCAGTTTCCATTATCAATATACACTATGAATGACATACTCTAGTTTTAATTGCAATGTTGAATAACTTATAAGTATTATTAATTATGTATTATAGTTTTAATACAATGACATATAGGATTATATGTTGCGCACTGTAATTATATTGCAAGGTTAAATTGGCATACCAAATCTTACTTATATGCTAGTGTTGGTTAGGATTTACATTGACTAGTATACGTAGAGAAAAATGTATATATAGTTGATTATAGTGCTAGTTATTTATATCAATATCATTTCCTTTTATAGTCCATAGAAATCATGACGATAGTAGGATCAATTGAAATAGTGGTTTATACTTAGGAAAATTCTTTACATAGATTGCAATGGGTATGTAATGATGTTCAAAAATTTTGTGGACCAATGGTATTAAGTACCATGGACTGGATAAACAAACTGAATTACAATAATACATATTGTAATTTACTCTTGCACATATACATTTATGTATTTAAAAAATAAATAAATAAAAATTAGGACATGTAACAACTACCTTGGAATTCGCACATGTGGAGTGGTTGCATGCATGCACATTCTTGGAGGAAACATTCCATGTGGACAATTGGCATTTGAATTGGCTTTATGCCTATTTCTGGTGGTTTGTCCCCTTCATTAATATTATTTGGTGCATACTACTACTATTTTTGGATGATGGTGATTTTCTTTGGAGAGGCTAATGTCCACATCTTGTAACATGGTCAACCATGGATTGAGAAGAGATATAACTAATTCATTATTATAGTATTTATTTTACTTGTCATGGAGTTAGTTAGCAAATAATAATGTTTTATTGTATAAGAGAAGAGACTCACTCTATAAAGAAGAGTTCTCTCTCTCTCCATTGTAAAGGGTGGAGAATTTGGGTATTTAGGACCTCTGCTCTTGGGCTACATTGTAGAACATTTTGGCAAGATTAATGGAGAATTTGAGGTATACTTTCATTTGATGTGAGGCTTTATTTTGCACTCATATTTTATGTGTTGATTTTGTATTAAGAAACCCTTGTAACATGTTGTTATTTCCATTATAATAAACCATGCTTCATGTTGGATAGAGTAATGTGAGGTTTCAACTCTCTTATTTCTATTGTTATTATGTTAGCCTACATGATTGTTATTATTGGTTCCTCGAGTCTTCACTAGGATGGGTGTTATCATCAGAAAATGGATCACCAAAAATAAAAACAATGGATGAAGAAACAGTTAACAAAAACACAACATACTACCAATATCCATGGAAGGATTACACTCAGTTTGGAAAGACAATCATAAAACTATGTAAAAGTGGTTTTGGAAATCCGCACATATTCATCCAAAGCAGCGTGTGATAAAACGATGTACGACATGAAAAATGCGTGGAGTGTGTGACTCACAGTTGAAAGACCCATGCAGACGCAGAAACTGTGCATTGATGTGTTTGGTTGGGCCTCAACCTCTTTTGGGATGAAGGGGATCTCCCCCATACCCAAAATCACCCCCAAATTTCACCTTGGGATCATTGAAAAGGATGGGAAGTACCTCCAAGGGCCTCTCATTCACATTTGGAACTATTTAAGAAAAATATTTCCATCCCCCTATAAATAAAGGGCCATTGTATGCAAAAAATAAGAAGCATTTGAGTATTTTTATGCTGCTCATTTTTAGCTTTGGGAAGCCATCTTCCTCTTAGAAAGATTTGGGCATGCATAGAAACTATTAGGACTCTCTCCTCTTGATTACTCCATCACTCTTCCATTTTCCTTTGTTATCTATTGATAGTATAAAGAATACTTTGTACTTGGGAACTCAAGAGCCTTCCCAAGGAGGAAGAGGGGACTCATAAGTTCCCATATTTCTCCAAAATGTATCAATTTGAAGATCAGTTTACTTGGTATATCTTTCTTGTGTTTTCTTTGTGCATTCATTTGAAGTTATTACTTTCTTAGTTTATATTTATTTCATTTTTTCTTATTTCTTGTTCCTTTATGTTAGTTGAACCACTAACCAATTAACTCTCTATTGTGATTTATGGATAGCCTAACTAGATAGTTAAGGGACGTGTTTTTGTTCACCCCTTGTAACAAAAGTAACCCAACAGATAGGTGACCATATTGGGGATTTGAATCAAAATTCTCCCCAATTAGGATGTTAGAGTTTTCTTTCTTACTTGTATGCATGTGCAGGGGTCAAAATCGGCCTAATCTCACAATTTGAGAGCAGGATTTTGCCCCACAGTAAGAGATTTTTTTTTTAATTTCCATCCCACCAACTTCTTTGCATTCACAAAAGTTCGGTATGAACAGTTGCATGGTATACACACATGCGCACTCTGTCAGAACTCTCCAACTGCACGGTCTGTGCATTCTGCGTGACTGTTTCTGATTATGTGTGCACCTATCTTATTTTTGCAAAATTGTAAGACTCTAGTTTCCCACCACCACTCAGTAGTTTAGATTTGATTTTAGCACTTTGTAAAAGCCATTATAAGTAGGATGAGATCTCATTCTTGCATACATAAACCCCACATCACACATAGGTAACTAGGGAGATTAAAAGGAACCACAATATCTTTGATTTCCTTGATTTCCACGTGTATGGCTTAAAATGTTTTGCATTTGAATTTCAAAAAAAGCTTTCATTTTACAAATTCATCACATTAAATTGGGACTAGAATACCATCTAAACCAATCTTGGAGTATTCTCCCTCCTCACACCTTAGTGTGATATTGGAAATAAGAAAAATAGGTTTCTTAGATAAATCTCCATCTCCCTTGGTAAATCAAATCACTTTCAAAAAGAGGTCAATCCTATCAACTTAATTGTTGAAAATTAATCTTAAAAGAGTTGTAAGGGCCCATATGCCCACAGGCATGAAATTCTAGGATATTTTTCAAATTTTTATAGTAAGTCACCTAAGGAGTTTAAAGAAGTTGTAAGGGCCCACACATGCCCACATGCTCACAATCTTGGACTAGTTTCAAGTTTTCTAGATTACAAAATGCCTTGGGAAGATAAAGGGTCCAAGTAAGGATTATCATATCCTCCATGATAGCTTAGGATTTCCTTTCGTTTGCAATGGTCATTTTGAAATAAATTAGTAAGTTATCTAAACAAGATAAGTAAAGGACCACAAGATGTCCACCATGCTAAAATATTGAATTTAATTTATTAAAAACTTGTCTCACCATCACCACTCCTTGCACACACTCTCACTCATTCCAAAAACCTTTTTTCTAGATACTTGAAACTCTCATGGGCTTCATTTTTTTAGAAAAAGGTCTTTGTGCACACCTTCATAAAGAACGAAGTTGGTCCATGACCCCAACTTCATAGCCCTATTTCACAATATAAAAACCCATCATAAGCAACCCACTTTATAACCTCCATAGGAGGAGCACAAAATAATTTGGTAACCTAAGTTACAGTTTTGGGGATAGGTATCCAAGTAACTCCCCATCATCATTTCTCATTTGAAGCTTAGAAAGTTTTGAATTAGGGTGCCAAAATCCTCCCACTCAAGAATTCCTATACCATAAGGCAGGGAGACAGACATGAAGGGTCGAAGGCTGAGGTCTAGTTGTTTTGTGTGTGCCTCCTTGGGTCACCCAACCCTTGGAAAGCATCCATCCTGTGACTAATTTCTGAGGCTAAAAATATAAATGGAATTCTTGATGGAGGTAGCTTAGTAGCAAAAAATTTGGATTTATCTACCCAAGGTGGTGGTTGTGGGTTGCATTTGTACCTTAGTCATATTTTGAATGGTTGTTGGGAAATATCGCCAGTACTTCCAGGATATGCCCCCTTCATTCCTCATTATAACTAATTTTTCACCCCTTCACTAGTTTCTCCTAAAGTGGGTTCTGGCCCCACTGTCGGGAGTTTTTTTGGAGGTACAGTTTTATTTGAGAGGAAGAACGTTACAGCAGATAGGATGTGTGCACTTGTTCTTTGATTTATTATTCCCCCACGAGGAGTTATAAAAAACATCAAACCACTTTTCACATTGTATGGATGTATGATTTTCACCACTTGAAGTACATACAATTTTATGAATACATTTTTTAAAGTAATTTGAAAGCATCTTGTCCTATCATTCCTCACCACCATTTACACACACCCACTTATAGGCTAGAATCATAAGGAAACCAAAGTATCCCCGCCATTCTAGACACTTGAGAAATTTACCCCAAATTTTGGGGGGTGTTCGTAATTTGGCTGACACATTAGTACAACCAACACACACACCAGTGAGTGCCACTTTTTTTCGATTAGCTTTGATTGGATCCACCTCGCTTGACACCACTATCTAGAACAATCCACCCATATAGTAGCCCCTCCTCTTCATAAATTGGCTCTCCAACCATCAACCACCATGGCAGGACCAAAAAACCTACCATATATAGTCCCATCCTCTTCTTCCTAGTTAGGAAAAACTTGGACCCCCTCTCCTAGTTACATTGGCTATCCACCACTCACAAGGAGAAACACCCACTATCAATGCCCACTACATGGGGGAAATGCTTGTACATATGGGGGCACTCATAGTTCCCACCAAAACTATAATCAAACCAAGAATAGATGTACCACCCATGCATGGACTCATCACCCTTGCCCATTTTGTGATCTCTATGGTCACCCAGACCATTAGGTCCCTGAACTCACTCTGGAGCTAGTCCAATCAATTCATTTGGAGCGCACACAACACAATAAAATTAGTATTTATCCTTAAACTACTTTGATGTTCCCCCTCCCCCAACATGCACCCATTAATCCATTAGGTGAGGTTCCACACACATCGACATCATTTTTTACTCCTCACATGGGTAACCCCCCCTCAAACCCAATCTACCTCACGATTGATGCTCAGTCATATAGACTTGGTGACACCCCTTCCACCTATAGTACCACAATGTCTACTAGACCCTATCCTTGTCAGGAAAATGGATGTGTATACCTACACCCATCACATGCCATCACCTTTGATTGGGATAAACTTATCTGAGCACGACTGCCATCTTCTACCCTATTTCAAATCTAGGTCATCGTTAAAAACTTTATAGTTTATCGGTGTATTATAGATGATGGGGCATCCTCATGAATTATGTCTTCATCAGCTTGGAAAAAACTAGGCTCCCCTAATCTTATCCCATTGATTACTGAGTTAAGAGCCTTTTATGGTAGACTATGTTCCCATTTAGGGATATCACCTAATCTTCCCATTGAGTTAGGTGGTGAGACATTTTTTATCAATGTTGTTGTCATGGATGGTTTGGTGGATTACAATATTCTACTGGGTCATGATTTCATCTATGTCGTGAGTGTTGTGGTTTATTCACTATTTCGAGTCATGATATTACCACATGAGGGACACATCATCACCATCGATAACCTATCTTACATTGATCCCCCCCTTTAGGATTCTCATAATAGAATCCCATTTCATGTTGCTCACATTGAGTCTATGCACTATGTTTCTGCTACCACTAGTCATGAAACATCCACTCCCCTTACAAATGATCCCATGCCTCTAGAACCACCTCCTCTCTACTTGGGCTTGGAGGATGGGTGGATTCATTCATCCTTAGGGACATCCATGCATGTTTCTTCCCCCAAACCCAAAAGAAACCATGACATATCAACTAAATTCTTCCTAGAAGTTGAATAATTATTCGAGTCAACTACTTCTTCCAATAATTCTAGTGATAACCTCCATCTGGGTTCTCCTATCCACTGTTGGTAGGGTCCTAACAATTCAATTGGTGAACCCTCTAATATTCTCTCTCTTGATAAGGTCATTACTCCCTCTCAAATAAGATCATATCTTGTCATTGATAGGGATATTGGGGACTCCAATTTCATTATTATCAATCAAGCCCATATAGGATATGTTGCCACACAATTTAAAGTTTGAAGCCCCCTAATAGATATTACACAAAATAATGGATCTGATACGATGTTTCACATCCTCTTTTGTGGATGTTCAACTTTAAACTTCCTGTTATTTTACCTTTGGTCCATAATCTTGGGTATTCGGAAACAATCCTTCCCCTAGTCCTCATATCATAATATAGGGGGAAGTACCACTTCCCACCTTGGTCCCATAATACCTAGCTCTCAACACAACACCAACCCACAATATACCCTTCATGGGAACCATTATACAACCACCTTCTGTCCAGTTCCCCCATACATCATGTGATTACAAAACACATGGCCTAATCGGCATGATCCACCAAGATAATTTCATTAATTCTTATGGAAAGGCCCCCTTAACCTTGGTCATTCTTAGTTCCCCCCATTGGGAAACATGGCCACCTTCAGGGAGTGCCTTTTCCAGGAACTCATTGTTCCATGGCCTCCTTCAAAGAATGTCTTTTTAGGAACCCATCATTCCTTGGCCTCCGTTAGGTAGTGCCTTGTTCCGGAACACATGGTTCCCCGACCTCCTTCAAGAAGTTCCTTTCTCAGGAGCCCATTGTTCCATGGCCTCCCGTAAGGAGTAAATTTTTCAGGAACCCATGGTTCCCCATTCTCCTTCAAGGAGTGCCTTTCTCAAGAACTCATTGTTTTTTGGCCTCCTTCAGGGAGTGCCTTTTCCAGGAACTCATTGTTCCCTAGCCTCCTTTAAGAAGTTCCTTTTTCAAGAACCCATCGTTCCTTGGCCTCCATTAGGGAGGGTCTTGCTCAAGAACCCATGGTTCTCTAGCCTCCTTCAGAGAGTTCCTTTTTTAAGAACCCATTGTTCTGTGGCCTCCCTTAGGGAGTACCTTGTTTGGGAACCCATGGTTTCCCGACCTCCTTCAAGGAGTTCCTTTCTAAGAAACCCATTGTTCTGTGGCCTCCCTTAGGGATTACCTTTTTTGGGAACCCATGGTTCCCTGGCCTCCTTCAGGGAGTGCCTTTCTTAGGATCCCATTGTTCTGTGTCGTCCTTTAGGGAGTACCTTTTTTGGGAACCCATGGTCCCCCGACCTCCTTCAGGGAGTGCCTTTCCCAGGAACCCATTGTTTTGTGGCCTCTCCTAGGGAGTGTATTTTTTGGGAACCCATGGTTTCGCAGCCTTCTTCAGGGACTGAATTTCTTAGGAACCCATTGTTCCCTAACCTCCCTTAGAGAGTGCCTTTTTCAAGAACCCATGGTTCCCTGGCCTCCTTTAGGGAGTGCCTTTTTCCAATAACTCATTGTTTCATGACCTCTTTCAAGGAGTGCCTTTTTCATGAACACATGGTTCCCTAGCCTCCCTTAAGGAGTGCCTTTTTCTAGGAACTCATCGTACCCTACCCTAATTTAGGGATTACCTCTTCCAGGAACTCATTGTTCCTTGACCTCCTTTCAGGGGCACCCAAAATATTCATCAAGGGACCATTTTTCCCACCAATTTCAAAATCTCAAGTACGCTTTCTCACTATCATTTATCAAATAATTGTCATATGTTCTTTATCAACATATATTTTTCACTTTGGGTATTTCATGCTTGTGTGTGCATGTACTTGGTACAACAATATACAACCCATTTAGTCTTGTCCACCCTATGGCACCTTTAGGTATATGTTAAAAAATGGCATGCACTCACACCCTTTTCAAAAAACTACATATCCCATTTAAACCCCTTGAAATTTATCCTTATGATCCCCACACCCGGCTCTGCGGTACCCTCACCTCCATTGCATTCTAGTACTCTCAACCGGTAGAATTCTCACCTCCATGATTTTTCCCACATATATTTACCCCTTGCCATATTGACACTCATGATGTTCTATCCATTAGGATCGAGAGTCCTGGTAGTGATACACCTTAGATTAAGAACCTCATACTTATTCCTCATCATCATGCTAACCACCCCATTATGGACTCCCACATCATGTTTTTGGTTACATTAAATGTACC
>JZKD02S1318628.1:0-11830 GCA_000966675.3 Picea glauca
GGAAAGACTATACGGACTCCCGAGCCTACAGTGTTTTTAGAAACGACATGGACACCATAATGCAACCAGGACCTACCTAGGGCATCCATGTTTTGGTAAGCTCTACTGCCAAGTTGTGACACTTATAAAGAAAATATGATGGTTCTGTGTCACAACATGATGGGATCGATCCTATAGCAGAGGAAAAAGACAACGAGGCGCAAAAGTCAGGGTGGTAACCTAACCTATATTCTCAAGTTGATTTTTGAAATTTTTTATGGACCGTCAATATTTTCTCAAAACTTAAAAAAAAAAGTCCCAATACCTGATCAAATCCCTCCCATATAACTCCTGAATCACTCTAAAAGGTTTTTGGTATAAATAAAATGATAAAGGAGGCCAAAAGAGTGACAAAAAGAGGCCAAAAAGTCTATAAATAGAAGCTGGCAGCTCATTATCACCATTGCTGATTTGGAAATTGACTCTGGAGCCAAAAGACCCCCTTTGCCAAAAACAGTGGTTCTGGGAGCTACAGTGAACGAAACGAACTTCTGCTTGTACCAAGTAAGTACAAACTCCCTTATCTAGCTATTCAATACTTCAATTTTATTTTTTAGTTTGTTTTTTGGGTGGGTGTCGACCTTAAAAAGGTCGGCCCTAGGTACACGCGAGTTGTCTTTGGACAGACCGCGTGTAAATTCGGGCAGAGTAAAGTCTACCTACGTGTACACATGACTATCGCCTCTACAGCCCGCATGTACCCCCCTTTTGTAGTGAAAAGAAAACCAAAATCAAGTACTGACCCTCCTTCACCGTGTTGTGTTGGCAGGATGTATGTCTAGTGGAGGGAAAGGGAGCATGAGGCAATTAGTGAGTTGGTTGCAGCAGATCTGAATGTCGTGGTCGTGTTAATGCAATGCGGTTTACTAAAATTCTTTCTATTTCCATTTATGCGTGCACAACCAAGGCTACTGAATGCCTTGATTAACTACTAGCACCCTGATGCAGAGGCTTTTATGCTAGAGGGGCGATCATTGGTGCCCACCACCGAGGATATCTACTTTCTGACTAGCCTCTCAAGCAGAGGGGAACCAGTCAACTTTCGGATGTTTCCTGTGGGACCGAGCAAGATCTTGGAACTGATAGTCGAGCATTGTGAGGCTAGGACTGACTGTGTGGGCTCCCAGGTACCTATTAGTAAGATTACTAGCTTAGCATTGCAGACTATATTATTACTGATTGGGCGGATTACCGGCTCAGCAGCCTTGCATCAGGCATCTCGCGCATAGATGAATTGTGCAATCCAGTGCTTGAATGCACAGATTTTTGACTGGAGTACCACACTGCTCGAGTGCATGAATAGGCAATTGACAGATTACCGATAGCGGACACAGAGGAACTTTGGGTTCAGGACCATATTTTGTTCATTCTTTTTTGAGAGAGTTATGAGTTTTAGTCCTCGGGTTGTAGTACGAGGACATCAGGCCTCATTCCCTGTAGTGTGTAGATGGGTAGTATTACTGCCGCGATAGGGTGGTGGAAGGACCGTTGAGTCCTTCGATGATGATTTCTTTGCGTGGCTGTCACGATAGATCCCTGTGATTCAGGACTACCCATATGCAGGGATAGATTTTTCTAGAGATCCTGAGATACCCGTGCCTCCTGGTGAGGAGTGAGGGGAGACGGGTAAGTCTCCACCTTTGTAGTTTTTTTTTTTTTGCATATGTACTATTTATGTCATTTTTGTTATATATATCATTTTTTTGTATGCCAGAGTTTTTGACGGATAAATGTTTGTTGCATGCAGATGTGGGACCCGTGCGACCTGCCGATTATGCACGGAACAGGCATTGTCCATGTCCAGAGGCCGTGACTTCCGCCACTGGGGGAGCAACAGTATTAGGGAACCTCCCAGCCGGAGAGGCCGAGAGGGTCCTTAGATGAGTTGAGCGGAACTTCACTGCGCTCACTCACACAATCCTGATGGCAGAGATAGAGGACCTGCCGCCATCCATGCAGCCTCATGTAGTGGGGGCACCTCGGACATGGGTCCGATTACTCAGGCGTTTAGCCCGTGCTGTGGATGATTATNATGTTCTTTCATATGTGTGCAAGATGCCAATCTAAAATTTGATTAGCTAGAGTATCTGTAATTTGGTTTAATCTCCTAGGAACATGAAAATATGTAATATAATCAAAGTTTCGTTGTAAGAGACGTACCCTAAGGAATTGTCGGTGTAAAGTTGGATCATGAACCCGGTATACTTTGTTTAGTTGCGACACAACCAGTTGAGCATCGAGATAGACCCAGAGATGAGAGATACCCAATGACAAGGTGTCACGAAGTAACTCAATAACTACACTATACTCGACAACATTATTTGTGGTGTCACCTAAGCATATACCTCCGAAATATAACAACTAGCCCTGAGGTGTAAAGATTACCCAAGCTACGGAGGCAAGCCTCTGCGTGTGTCAACTAGCACCGTCTACATACCCAACGAACACCTCAGAATCACTTGACATCTGCCATATTGACGAAAGATAACATCAATGACATGACCATAACACTTAAAAGAAACTTAAAAAGTAATAGTACAAAGACTATACATATGTTATGGAAAGTTACCCACAATGACCTGTCTATGAGTAATACTTCTTGAGGTAGAGCCCATTTCTAGGCTCTGCCAAATCATTCCCTTCAAAATCAACCAAATGATAGGCGCCCTTTTTTAACACCTCTTTTATGATGAAGGGTTCGAACCACATGGGTTTGAATTTTCCTGCCCCCAGGGGGTCCTTGTCTTGGTCATATACCAAGACAAGGTCGCCTTCAGAGAAAATCCGAGGACAAACGAACCTATCATACTGACACTTGACCTTATGTTTGTGAGCCTCATTGGCCAGGGCCGCATCATGACGCTACCCATTGAGTTTCTCAAGGTGTACTAATTATTCTTCAAGTGGAGAAGTGTCTGGCAATAATTGTACTGCCAACTTCAGAGAGGGGATCTGACATTCAATGGGAAAGACTGCCTCCAACTTGTAAATGAGTTGAAAAGGTGAGAAACCAGTTGCAATCTTAATAGATGTTCAGTAAGCCCATAATGCTGAGTATAACATCAAATGCCAATTTGACTTGGCTGAGTTGATAGTTCACCGTAGAATAGTCTTAAGAGTTTTGTTTATAGCTTCTACTTGCCCATTGGCTTGGGGGTAGTAAGGTGATTAATGTTCTTTCCGTAACCCAAGATTTGATGTTAACTTGGTCATCATTTGGTTCTGAAAGTGACTGCCATGGTCAGTGACAATCTCTCTTGGGACGCTGAACCATGCTATGATATGATTGAATAAGAAGAGAGCTGCAGTCTCTCCATCATCTTTAAACGTTGGCATAGCTTCGACCCACTTAGTGAAGTAGTCGACAACTACAATGATATAGCGATGCCCCCTTGCTGATGGGGGGTTGCATGTAGTGTAATCAATCCCCCACTTAGTGAAGGGGCCAACTGTGATGATAGGAAACATAGGAGTGGGATGTGCCCTCATCGTCCGAGAGAAGATTTGGCACGGATGACACTTCTTGACCAAAGGTTTTTTGTTCTAGGAACAAAAAACTTGTTGGGACTCTTTAGCACATTTAATAGCTTCCAACCAAGTCTGAGGGTGAGCCATGAGAAACTGATATCGGATTTCATCTTTTAGGCTACTAATAAAGCATTCATGGAAGAACGCATCTAACATGCCCTCGATTCGAAAGGCCAAATGATCAAAAGAAGTTATAAATTCTTCTAATGTTCTTGACTGTTTCAACTTGGTCAAATGACCGAGATAGTGGGTATTAGTGTCAAAGCGATCATAGAGCTCTGCAACAAACTGGGTCTAGGAAATATACCCATGAATTGAATTTTTGTGCCATTTCCATCATTCAAGATCTAGATAGAGGGCAACATAGATAATTTTGTCCAACTCATCACTGATACCATGTAGAGAAAAATGATTCTCCATTTGAGTGACCCAACTTGTAGAATCAGAGCCACCAAATTTATTGACCTCAACATGAGGAATACAGGGGTCACGATGAAAGGAGTTGGATTGAAAATGTAGAGAATGAGAGGAATCAACAACATCTGTTTGGTTCGAGGAGGAAGGACCCAGAATGCGGTTCAAAAACTAGTTGACAATAGACTGGAGGGTGTTAAATTAGTTCATTATTTTGGCTTCCATGGTGGAAAATGTGTGTTGGAATTGGGTCTCGAATTATGGAAGGTGGGAATTGGTAGATCCATTATCAGATGTCACTTTTTGGATGGAGTCCTAGGCTTGATTGATGGAAGCTTGCAGGTATTGGTTACGAGTGGTGGCCATTTGTATAGGGGGAGTGTGGGTAAGGAAAAATGGGTGGGTGGGACCATAAAAAAGGAATTATAAGTGATAGGTACCATGACGATAAGGGAGAGAAGGGAAATATATGGAATAGGTAGAAAAATAGGGAAGTTAAGAAGGGGTCGGGTCCACTGGAAAAAAAGAAGGTATGATTGCGATCAGGGAGAAAAAGGGGAATCCAATTGGATAGGTCCCAAATAAGTGTGGCAGCGGGACTATTATACTTTTTTTTTTTACTCCTATGGAGTTATACTCCATCCTGAATAATACTGTAGTGACGAAATACCCAAATTCTTAACAGGAAGAAATATGTAGTAATTTTGCAACCAAAATGCAAAAGGAACAACTGCTCAGTAATATATCTTTTTTGTTCTGTTTTTGTCTCCATGTCAAGGGGTAGGGTATTTAGGGTTTCTACAAACAAGGGTTTTCCTTGTGCTATATCTCTCTGATATACATCTAGGGTCTAACAATAGTACTCAACCCAATATCTCGGGGAACCAACTAAGTAGGCTAGATTGTTCCGTTAGTCGTACTACCCGACTACCTAGGTACTAGAGAGTATATTCCTGAGTGTTGTTCTTGGTAGCACTATCGCAATCAGGCGGCCAATCAATTTATCTATGAAGGGATTCAAGAGATATAGGTTGATTCGTATACATGTGCTCTTTGATGCGCTACCACTCAAAGGGGTACCAACAGGGGTTACAAAGGTGGCCGACAAATGTGCCCTTGAGTACCACTTGTATTTCATGCATGTATTACTCCCCGACCATGGGTTTATGCGCATAACGATAGATCTTTGTAGCTTTAATACGCCATAATACGTCTCTACCTTGAAAAAATTAACCCACAATTTTCTGTCGAGGAAAGTGCTATGATACCTCTTGTAAGGTACCATGTCTATTATATTAGTTGAGAAGATAAATAATGTAGAAAATAACACCAGGATAGCAACAAAATACAAAAATATTGTAGAGATAATAGTGCAATAACAAATTATATGGAACCACAACACCTGAATTATACCTTTATTGATAGGAAACAAGGTTCACTTGCCTCTTCAAGGGGGAAACCTCCAACAGAGTAGAGATCCATTAAAATAATCCTTCAAGACAAAACTTCTCATACCCTCTACTCCTATTTATACTAAATCTATCTATCCAAAAGAACAATCTAGAGGAAGATCCTTCTAGAAGTGGAAGCTTCTATTAGGTCTTCTTACATTTGAATTATTCCTCCTTATTGCTAGGATTTATTAATATTGACCTTTATTACAAGGAAATATATTATTCTACCCACTTGATGGGTTAGGTAGGTTAGGTCACTAACAAGCTGGATCCCAGGTGGCATTGTTTGGATTTGTATCTTTCCACTAAACTAACACTCCATTGATGGTTCATTGATGGAGATGATGCTCACGGTGGTCCAAGAATGCTTGTGGTTGCAACCATATGGACCCTTCTTCATCCAGCTCAGGAAGACTAGTTTGAGTTAGGAACTTAGTTCCAATCACCTTCTTTAAGCAAGATACATGAAAAATATGATGGATCTTAGAATGACTAGGCAAGGCTCACTAGTAGGACACATATCCCATGTGCTTGAGAACTATACAAGAACCATAGAATTTAGGTGTTCGTTTCTGACAATGACTGGCGTTGAGTGAAGTCTACTTATAAGGTTGCGGTCGAAGAAACACCTAGTCCCCTTCAACAAATTAATGTTCGGAGTGACCTTGATATGCTTGTTGCTTCATGTGATTCTGAGCCATGAACAAATTCTCTTTGAGGGTACATAGAATAACCTCTTGAATTGTATTATTTTGGACAACTGCCTAGACATTCAAGACACCGAGCATGTATGAAATAACTAAAGGTGGATTCTTTCCATATACCGCTTCAAAATGAGTCATGCGAATAGTTTTATGGTAAGAAGTGTTGTACCACCATTCAACTAAATGTAACCATTGATCCCATCGATTCTATATTTCAAATGAAAAACACCTCAAATAGGTTTTCAAACATTTGTTGACAACTTTAGTTTGACCATCATTTTGGGGATGATAGGTGGTGCTGAGATATAACTGAGTGCCTTTTAGCCCGAACAATTATTTCCAAAAATTATTGGTTAAAGTGGGATCTCTATCAGAAAGAATAAAATGAGGCATGTCATGAATCTTGAAGACATGATCCATGAAAATATGATCCACTGTGGAGACGGTAAATGGGTGTTGAAGAGAACATAAATGAGCATAACTAGAAAGTTGATCAACTACCACCATGATGACAAACTTATTTCCTAATTTAGGTAAGCCAACAATGAAATCCATATAAATATCCCTCCAAATAGTGGGTGGAGTTGTAAGTGTTTGAAGTGTTCTAGGTGCTTTGGTTGTTTCCACCTTGCTGCGTTGACACACATCACATTCTAGCACAAAAGTGTGAACATCCTGTTTCATACCATCCTAGAAAAAAGAGTGTTTTACCCGTTCATAGGTTTTGGTAAACCTTGAGTGCCCAATTGAGGGTGTAGCATGAAGCTCAGAAAGTACTGTGGATTTAAGGTGTGACTATTGAATTAAACACATATGTACTTTGTAGCTAATCTCATCATTATGCCAAGAGTACCCTGGGGAAATTGGAGCATTGGCTTGCAATTGTTGGATAAAACACAAAATTTTTGGATCTTGTAGCCATTCCTGGCGAACCTCTTGGAGCCACTGTGGTACAATGAAGGAGAGGGAGAAAATAGACCCTTCATCTTCATATTTCTGGGAAAGAGTGTCAACAACCACATTGTCTTTGCCTTTATTTCAAATGATCTCATAATCATATCCAAATAATTTAGTTACTCATCTTTGTTACTCTGGGGAGGAAGAACATTGCTCCAGAAAATACTTGAGGCTCTAATGATCTGTCTTAATTTGGAAACATTTCCCCAATAGATAAGGGCACCAAAGATATACTGCATGTTGAATAGCCAACATTCCCTTTTCATAGATTGATTTTCCCAAATGTCGCTCTTATAGTTGTTTGTTGGTACAGACCAAAGGCCACCCATATTGCATAAGGATTGCTCCAATTCATCTCCCATAAGCATCACATTCTAGGACAAGGGTCTTTGTGAAGTTAGGAAGCGCCAGGACATGAGTGGTCCACATGGCCTCTTTAAAGTCTTGTAAGGCCTCATCAACAGTTGGAGTCCAAATGAAATAATTCTTTTTAAGAAGAGTAGTGTGAGGTGTTGCAATCTTGCCATAATTGATAACAAACTTGCGATAATATCCTATTAAAACTAGAAACCCACATAATATTTTGAGAGATTTAGGGTGAGGTCAATCTTGCACAACTTCAATATTCTTAGGATCCACCCTGAAGCCTTCCTTGCCAACAATATGACCCAAGTACTAGACTTCTGATGCTCCAAGAGAACATTTATATTGTTTGAGGAAAATTTGGTTCTTAGAGAGTAGATGAAGAACTGTATCCACATGAGTAAGATGGTATGTCTAGGTTTTACTATAGATGAGAATATCATCAAAGAAACCTAAGTCAAAATGAAAGAGAAAATGATAGAATACATGATTCATCAGACATTGAAAAGTTGACGGGGAATTAAAAAAGCCAAAGGGCATGAACAAGAACTCATAGTGAACCTCATGAGTGTGAAAAGTTTTGGACAACTCAGAGGGGTGGGGGTGAATCAGTTGTTACTGTGCTTAAACAATTATTCTCATTTTGAAATCTTCACAAAAAAATCAATGACGATCACAATAATGCAGGGAAGTAAGAAATAGAATATTAAACATCAATCACACACATGAAATACATAGAGACATATATTTCCTGAGGAAACCCATAAAGGGAAAAACCTCTTCTTCTTGATATGATAAGTAATATTTATTTTATGTACATTATCATTATTTTCTTATGACCACCAACTCATTGTGAGGCTATCACCTCTATTATGCAAGCTACAACTTGCTGATAGCACCAACTCTTTGGTTTCTCTAGCACCTACTAGAAGGAATCTCTAACTCCTTGGTTTTTCTAGCACCCACTAGAAGGAAGAACCAACTCCCTAAGTGTTCCAGAACCAATTGGATGGAAGCACCAATTTCCAGTCACACAGGCACTGACCTATATAACAGAGAACAACATTTCTCCCTTGCACCCCCCGACCACCCTGGTTTTTTGGCTGCAACCAGATGGAAGCTACAACTCCCTGTGTTCAAGCCCCTACTTGAAACGCTAAGGACACCAATCCTCCCTAGAACCTCCCAACCACCCTAAAATATAAATATTTTCATATTTACAACTTTATCACAGTGATACAACATTTAGCTATGGCTTACCAGTCTCCTCACTGTGCTGCTCTGTCTGCATCAGTGTCTCTCTCCTCGTGTCTGCTGCACTTTCTGTTCTTCTCTCAGGTATGTATTTATGTTCCTTTATTCTTCTACGCTTCAACTCCTGCACACCACATACTTCTACCCACATGAATCACGCTCAACAACAAAAACCATCTCTTCTTTGTTCTACATTTTTATACTGTTTGTGCACCTTCTACATACTTCATGCACAATACCTCTGCATTCTCTTCACAACATCACTATTCTCCCCTTCAGGTTTTTTACTGTAGCTCTTCCTCACTCCTGCATAGCTCGACAACATGATCGCTTCACTTCTTTTCTCTTCATGTGTTTCTTACGTCGAGTCATCTCTTGATCATCATGGAAACTCCTCGTCATCCCTGGTGGTTAGCTCCATGCATTCATCCTCACTAGGCATTGTGTTGAGATTCCTTATCTTATCTAGCAATTGAGACTCTTCATCTTCTATGTCGGTTACAACCAGTCAACTATCGATTATTTGGCTTCTAAGCCCCTTCCTTCGGATGACCACCCATGGTGACCAAGCGTTTATCCAAAAGTTACTTCTCAATTTCTGTCTAGTGAGCACTGGCTCCATTTCATAATATGACCTTGGAATATGAGCTTCATGTGACCAATGGCTACGACCAAAGCCCTATTCGAAAAGGCATTTCATGATTTCACGTTTCGGGTGATCAGTTGCGAGTCACCTCGATTTTCTCAATTCACAATTTGCGAAGTGGAGCTTAGCATCAAGTTATCTCCTGTATTAAATTTCGCTGATGTAACCTTGACTATGACCACGGGCCAAGAATTTGAGTGCTTCGTGTTTCATGATATTTCAAAATTCATCGTGATTGATCAACGACCCATGACATTCCTTAGTCGACGGTTGTGTTCAAATCATGACTTCACATGTCGGGTGTTTGAACGTGAGCCAACCATGTTGCTGCTGATTGGATATCTTCTGGAATGGAAGATATGTTGAGACCTGTCCTCCTTAATCTAAGTTCAGGTTCTCCTCCGCAAGTCTGGCCTTTGGGACTTTCAATTCTTATATTATCGTTTTCTCCTGGATCATTTCACCTGAAGTCCATGATCCAACAATGCATGTCCCTCTCGGATCAACAGTTAAGATCTCCTTTGTGTCTCCGGACTTCAGAGATTTCAATTCTCAAACTCTCGCTCATCCTTCCTTTTCTTTTTCTTGGATATGACAATCAACTGACGCATGTCATATTAAATCCAATGGCTATTCTCCACTCAGGGACTTTGGGTCTTTGGGTGAGTACTGGTGGTAAAACTCCCAAATCAAAACTACCAGAGTGGCCTAACTCTTGCGTCACTCGATGATGTGTCATGCGCCAAGCAGTTGCCACGTGTGACTCGGATTTATGATTTACATGTACCTAAAATGTCGAATCAACTTGACACTTGTCATTGTCTGATTGCGCCATGTTTCCTTGTTGATGTAGTCTGCCACCTGTCCTTGCTAACGTGGTCTGCTGAAATGGTTTGCCTAATGTTCTTCTCAAATCAACAGTCCTTTTTCTCCCTTTGATCAACGGTTGTGATCAAATTGTGACTTCGTGTTTTAGGTGTTTGAACATGAGTCAACCCTTACTCTTTCAACTCCTGATATCTGAAAATACTTTAGATCAACGACCCATAACCATCTATGATCCAACGGTCCAAATCTTATTGGGACTTCACATTTTGTGAAGTTGGAGGACTACTCACCTCCCTTCTCTCGACTCTCGATTTTCCGAAACTTGCTCCATATCAACAGTCCACAACCCTCTATGATCCAATGGTCTAGATCTCATCACACTTCAGTTCGACGGCTGAGGTCTAATCTCCTCCTCTACGTGCTCCTTTTGTCTAGACACTGATCTGATGATCATTGTCGCTCTTCCTCCTCAACTTTCTGATCTCTCTGACTTAGAAGGTTTTCTAAGTGTTCAAAGGTCTCAAAATTTGCTCCTCCTATGAGTCCTTCTCTTGGACCTCGATTACACTTCTTGAGAGCACAAAGAGATATCTCTTTTGAGCTTTGATATCTTCATAATGTTCTCTCTTCCTCCTGAACGTATGATTTCCCTGTTAGCCATCATTGTTGCTTTCCTTTCCTGTAAACATACCATCTTCGTTGTTGTTCTTTCCATCAATGATAAGCATATTCTTCCTATAAACATGCTAACAATATCCTCCTTTGGCATTGATGGCAACCCTAAAGGTTGCACTATTCTCCAACTATAGCATCCAGACCACTCCTTTTCTCCCCATTTCACATCAATGTCAAAGAAAAAATGCTCCCCGTAAGATGATGCTGTATTTTTCGGAGGTATCAGATATTCAACCAATACATACTCCCCCTGACAGGATGGACTCTCTTAGGTGGATAGTGGGGTCACACCCAAATTCTAGCTTAGATACTCAAACTGAGCTTGTGCGAGAGGTTTAGTGAAGATATAAAAAATATGATCTTTGGATGGAATATAATGCAAAGAAACCACAGAGTTGGTTACATGTTCCCTCAAGAAATGATACTTTATGGGTATATGTTTGGTCTTAGAGTGAAAGATAGGATTATTCGACACACTAATTGCACTGGAATTATCACAATGGATTTGGATCGGTGCATTATAATTTACCTCCAGGTATGCAAGTGTCTGAATCATCCACAACACTTGGGTATAGTAGGTGGCAGCTGCAATGTATTCATCTTTTGTGGTTGATAAGGAAATCGAACCTTGCTTCTTTCTCAACCATGATACAAGGGAATCTCCTAAGAAGAATTCACCTCCACTCGTGCTTTTCCTTTCATCCATGCAGTTAGCCCACTCAACATCTGAATGCACTGATAGTTGAAAATATTGATTCCTCGGATACCATAGGCCATAGTTCATTGTTCCTTGCAAGTATCTGAATATTCTTTTGACAACTAACAAATGACTATGTTTAGGTGCATCCTGATACTTTCTGTTATCACTCCAAGAAACCCTCTGTGGTTGCAGACCAGAGGTGCTTGGTAACTTAAGAAATGAATGTTTTTTGTATTTTGTGAATGTGGATCAATGGGATAACTCAATA
>JZKD02S1318639.1:0-11830 GCA_000966675.3 Picea glauca
CACCCCCTGCCTCAGCAGGTTTTGCGCAACCTCACGGTCTTAGGATCTTTCTGATTTCTTCCCTGAGTCGAAGCAGCTCTTTCGGATCCCTAGCAGAACCTCAACATTCGATCCACATGTCCTTCCTTGATCACCCCACCTGCACAAACATGCATCGGGCATGAGCTTTCACCTCCATGTGGCCACCAACAATGACCTTCCACACGGCCTCCCATATATGACCACGACCCTTTTCCGAAAGAGGGTTTTTCAGGAATCGCGATTGCGCAAACCCAGATGTCGAGAGTTCTATCCCTTCGATCTCCCGAATACCGAAATGTCGAAATACCGAAATCCCAGTCTTTCTAATTGTGTCCTCCATGATCACAGTCCTTCTTTCAGAACTTCGGGGTTCCCAATGCCAAAATGCTTCAATACCTTGTCTTCAGGATTCCCGAAATCTCGAAACCCGATATGTCAAAATATGACCCTGTCTCGTGTCCCGGCAATACTCCTCCTGTGTTTTTGAGAATTTGCGTTTCGGAACTTAGTGAATCTTGGCGCAACAATTCCTTGTCCTCTCGTACTTCTGGTATCCGAAATACCGAAGTACCAAAAAAAAGGGAGATCAACGACTGTGATCCTCCCACATCCAATGGCTCATATCCTTTCAGGATCTCGCGGGTCAAGAATCTCGAATTCTTTCCCTTTGCATTCCCCGGTACCTGGAATGCCGAAATGGCCTTTTTGGGACTCTCTCAATGCCACGATCACTGCCACGTGTCCTCCTATTGGACGGTCTCGATGTTATCAGTGTTTCAGGACTTTGTGACCCTAGCTGCATTGATCCCTAGTCCTTTGAACTCCTAGTATCCAAACTCCCAGTAGCTCCCCGATCACTTCGGGACTTATCAAGTCGCGAAGTTGAAAGACTCCTCCTTTCTCTCTTCGATGCTCAAATCCCTGAGATACAAGCATCTCGTGACACACGTCCTCCACAGATGGATGGTCCCGATGCTTTCACTGTTTCGGGACTTTGACGGGTCTTCTCCTCTATGCATACGAGAGTTAAATCTCATGCAACACTTCACAGATCCAATGGCTATCGGCTATCTGTGTAAGATCCGACGGCCCAGATCTCTTCCTCATGTGCTACGCTTTCCTGCCTATGCCTGGACGTGAAACTCCAATGATCCAGATCTTGTCCTTGGCCTGATCTAATGGTAGTTATTCTCCCCCTTGTGAGCTTCTGTTTCTTCCCAATCCTTGGAAGAATTCAACTTATCAAAGGCCTCGTATTTTGTCCCTGCTACGAAGCCTCTACTCACGGCTTTTGTCTGCATTCTTGAAGACGCTTTCCCTCCTGAGCTTCCTCGAACTCAAACCCTCCAAAGGGTCTCCTTTCAGCCTCTGTGATAATTGTAGGGCTCTGTGCATGAAAGCACTCTCCCTCCTGAGATTTTCTCTCTTTGAATCCTCGAAGGATCCTTCAACCTCTGCACTCCTTACAGTTGTCGCTCTTGTGCACAAAAGCACTTTTCCTCCTGAGCTTCTCTTCTCTGAAACCTTGACATTTTTTCATGACTTCTGTGATTCCTATAGGGTCCCTACACACATGAAGGTGATGTATGTCCTGAGCTTCTTTGTTCCTCAGACCTCTAAAGGACTTAACCCTTTTCTCTCCCTCAGATAGAGAATCTGATGTCCTCTTGGCAGTCTCTTGCTCAAGCAACTCCTTGTTGAGTCTGTAGGGTATTCAACAACCCTGTAAAGGTCCTCTTGACACTTCCTTCTCCCTCAGAACTCTAAGAGTTCTTCCTGTGAAAACCGACACTTACTCAACACCCTGCTGGCGGAGCTCCTGCAGAATCCCTTAGTAATTTGTTCCCTTCAATGAACTCTAAGTAGAGTTCTCCTATGCGCTCTGTGCACTTGCTCAATTCCCTCTTGGCAGAGATTTCCCATAATTCCTTAGAATTTCTATCTTCTTCTGTGGTTTCCTCTGCATACTCCTACCTCCAAGGTATTCAGCAACCTTGAGGCTTCCTTCCTGAGCCTAAAACTTCAACTAGTGCACCCTCCTTGCATGTCCTTGCCCAAATTCCGCAGAATTCAGGAGTGCATCTAGGCATTGGCTTTCAGAACCCACAACATTCTGTCACACCCTCTTGGCATGAAGCCTCAAAGAACCCAACCTGAAATCAAAGAACTCGGTAGAGAATGAATTATGTCTGTCCCTGCAAACGCACACCTACAACATACATCTAAAACATATAATGAACACATGAAAACATTTACACAACACAGAATGACATGCAGGAAAAATTGTTGTTGGTATTAATGTAAAATGCCTTTTTTACAATGTGTTCCTGAGCTCAGGCTTTGACAGAGTCTCAACTCCTTCTCTCCTCTCCTCTCTACTCAATACTCTCACAAACTCCCAAAACAAGATCAAAAGATCTTTTACATGAGGGGGCTCTTCGAGCTCTTCCCTCCATCCTCACCTACTCTCATTCAATTACATTAACTCTATAATTGAATGGTTGTCTAGTCCATATGGGATCTAGATCCCAACCTTACAACCATTAAAGGATACCTACATATAAAGCCAACACATAGGCATGGCCTTTATGGCTCTAACAGCCTTACAAACATTAAATGCCCTTAATTCAAATTCAAAATATGAGAGGACTGGAGCCTCTCTTCCTTGAATGCACGCTTTGAATGCACTGAGTGGGCTGGTTGGATAGCGCATAGCTGGCTTGGGAGAAATGCTCCTGCATCATACTCCTCTGCTACGAAAAATTCATGAGCTCCCCAGCATGGCTAATGAAATCCTCCTAGATCCCAAACAACTCTCTGGAGATGTCTCTCTACTCCATCTATCTATTGTTGATGTTGTTGTTGTTGTGGTTCTGCTTCTATGGCAGACCCTCTTCTGATCATCCTCTCTCTACTGACCTCTTCTGCTGATCTGAGCATCATCCTTCTGATCTCATCGATCACCTGGTCCAGCTACTGCAATGGCTGGATTTGTCCTTGCAGTATCCTCTGCTGCAATTCTTATGTCTTCTCAATGGGAAGATCTACTCGATCTCCCATGCTATATTTCTCTCCCTTTGTGGAACTAAGTGTCCACTCTATTGTAGACTCTATCTCTATAGTATTCTCTTGACTCACCTGTTGTTCAGCCTCTTCCTATGGCATCCTTGCTTCTGCCATTTCTCCTTGTGTTGGCTCAAGTCCAACTCCTTCTAGTTGCTTCTCAGCCTGGAATTTCCCTTCATCTTCTGTTGCATACCTCAGTACTATAGTGATCATCATCCATTCATCTCCCTGGCCAAAATTTCTGAGCAATTCCTTGGAATGTTCCTCTTCAATTATATGCCTGACTGTCTGTTCATGGCAGTAATTCACTAGATCTGGATTGTTCAGGCAATCCTCTAGCATCTCCAACTCCATCTCCCATGGAGCAATTATCCTACCTCCATGTTCTTCTTCTGCTATCATCTTCAGTGTTGCAGTTGTCCCCTCTTTAACTTCCTGGTTGAATTTTTCGAGCCATTCTTCTGAATTCTCATTTCCCTCTACTTGGGCATCCTTTGATGTCTGCTCCATTTCTTCGATAGTCACAGTTGGTTGTCTTTCCCCTATTGTTGTATCTACAAAATGAACTCTTGCCTCAACTGGGCTCAATGGCAGGAATATCTGAATTCCCCCAATGATCATAATGTCCTTCTGATATTTTTCCTCTGTCAGCTTTCCTTGCTAATCTGAACTCACCTTCGATTTCATGAGACTTTTACATAGCCTCACCTCTGTTCCCCTACCCACCTGGAAATCTGGAAACTTTCTGTTGCCCTCTTGGCATTCTATGAGATCCTCGGATACCATCTCATTTCCCTGCTAGCAACATGAAATTTCCCTACTATCCTCCTGATAGTATATGAGATCCTGCAACGATCTTATCTCATTGCCTACTTGGAAATTGGAAATTTTTTTTCTACCCTCTTGGCAGTGTCTGAGATCTTCAAGTGATCTCAGTTCATCAACATTACTGAGATTTCTCCTAGACTCTGGTTCACATACCTGAACCATCTCCTTATGTTCATCCCTGAGGCTTTCAGCATGCCTCAACCATCTCTTTAACAACCTCTGCTGTCTTTTGGCCACCAATTCCTTGACTGGCCATTTTGCCTTCATCTTCATGGGCCATTCATATACCCATATTGACTCTGCATTCTACTGCATCTGTAATACCATAATTTCCATTCTCGCTCTGATCTCGATGAGCTATTTATCCATCTCATTCTTGCTCTGTTGCTGATGGATCTTCTTTCCATCGCGTGCATGGCCTTCAGTAGCCATCTCCCTACTCTTGTCTTCCCTTCTAGAAAAATCGATGCTGTAAATATGAAACTGAGAGCTTCTAGCCTCTCCTAAAGTCCTCCTTGAATGTCTTCTTGACTATTGCATACCTGTTGGAAATCACCATAGAGTTCTAATGATCTGTCTCCTACAGAAGTCAAATCCCACTCTGATACCACTTGATGTGTATCATATTGTTTTTCTTCTCCTTCTCTGCCTCCTTCTACCCGCAGTATACGGACATAAAATGGCTCTGATACCAATTGATGTAGCACCCCCTACCTCAGTAGGTTCTACACGACCTCTCGGTCTTAGGATCGTTCTGATTTCTTCCCTGAGCCGAAACGACTCTTTTGGATCCCTATCGGAACCTCAACATTCAATCCACAGGTCCTTCCTTGATCACCCCACCTGCACAAACATACATTGGGCATGATCTTTCACCTCCACGTGGCCACCAACAATGACCTTCCACACAGCCTCCCAGATATGACCGCGACCCTTTGCCGAAAAAGGATTTTTTGGGTTTCACAATTTCACGAACCCAGATGTCGAGAGTTCTAGCCCTTCGATCTCCCAAATACCAAAATGCCGAAATACCAAAATCTCGGTCTTTCTAACTGTGTCCTCCATGATCACAATCCTTCTTTCATAACTTCGGAGATCGCAACACCGAAATGCTCTGATACCTTGCTTTAGGATTCCTGAAATCTCGAACCTTGGTATGCTGAAATCTGACCCTGTCTCGTGACCCAGCAATACTCCTCCTGTGTTTTCAGGAATTCGCGTTTTGAAACTTCACAAATCCCAGCGCAACAATTACTTGTCCTCTCGTACTTCCGGTATCTGAAATACCAAAGTATCAAATCAAAGGGAGATCAACGGTTGTGATCCTCCCGCATCCAATGGCTCAGATCCTTTCGAGATCTTGCGGGTCAAGAATCCTGAATTCTTTCCCTTTGCATTCCCTGGTACCCAGAATGCCGAAATGGCCTTTTCAAGACTCTATTGATGCCACGATCACTGCCACATGTCCTCCTGTTGGACGGTCCCAATGTTCTCGGTGTTTCAGGACTTCATGACCCCAGCTACACTAATCCCTCGTCCTTCGAGCTCTTGGTATCTGAACTCCCAGTAGCTCCCCGATCACTTCAGGACTTCACAAGTTGCGAAGTCGAAAGACTCCTCCTTTCGCTCTTCGATGCCTGAATCCTCGAGATACGAGGATCTCGTGACACATGTCTTCCACAGATGGACGATCCGATGCTTTCATCATTTTGGGACTTTGATGGGTCTTCTCCTTTGTGCATATGAGAGTTAAATCTCGTGAAAAACTTCACAAATATGATGGCTATAAACTATCTGCATGATATCTGACGGTCCAGATCTCTTCCTCCTGGGCTACGCTTTCCTGCCTATGCCTAGACGTGAAACTCCAACGGTCCAGATATTGTCCTCAGCCTGATCCGATGGCAACTGTTCTCCCCCTTGTGAGCTTTTGTTTCTTCCCGATCCTTGGAAGAATTCAACTTATCAAAGGCCTTGGATTTTGTCCCTGCTACGAAGCCTCTACTCATAGTTTTTGTCTACGTTCTTGAAGATGCTTTCCCTCCCGAGCTTCCTCGAACTCAAACCCTCCAAAGGGTCTCCTTTCAGCCTCTGCGATAATTGCAGGGCTCTATGCATGAAAGCACTCTCCCTCCTGAGCTTTGTTCTCTTTGAATCCTCGAAGGATCCTTCGACCTCCGCACTCCTTGTAGATTTTTCTCTTGTGCACAAAAGCACTTTTCCTCCTAAGCTTCTCTTCTCTGAAACCTTGAAAGGTTTTCATGACTTCTATGATTCCTATATGGTCCCTGCACACACGAAAGTGTTGTTTGTCCTCAGCTTCTCTATTGCTCAGACCTCTAAGGGACTTAACCCTTTTCTCTCCCTCAGATGGAGAATCTGATGCCCTCTTGGCAATCTCTTGCTCAAGCAACTCCTTGCTGAGTGTACAGGGTATTCACCAACCCTGTGAAGGTCCTTTTGACACTTCCTTCTCCCTCAGAACTCTAAGAGTTCTTCCTGTGCAAAGTGGCACTTACTCAACGCCCTCCTGGCGGAGCTCCTACAGAATCCCTCAGTGATTATGTTCCCGTTAATGAACTCTAAGTAGAATTATCCTGTGCACTCTGTGCACTTGTTCAATTCCCTCCTCGCAAAGCTTTCCCAAAATTTCTCAGAATTTATGTCTTCTTCTGTGCTTTCCTCTGCATAGTCCTACCTCCAAGGTATTCAACAACCTTGAGGCTTCTTTCCTGATCCTAAAACTTCAGCTGGTGCACCCTCCTGGCACGTCCTTTCCCAAATTCCGTAGAACTCAGGAGTGCATCTAGGCACTAGCTTTCAGAACCCGCAACATTATGTCACACCCTCTTGGCATGAATCCTCAAAGAACCCAAACTGAAATCAAAGAAATCAACAGACAATGAATCCTGTCTGTCCCTGCAAATGCGCACCTACAACATACATCTATAACATATAATGAACACATGAAAACATTCACACAACACAGAATGACATGCAGGAAAAATTGTTGTTGGTATTAATGTAAAATGCCTCTTTTACAATGTGTTCTTGAGCTCAGACTTTGACAGAGTCTCATCTCCTTCTCTCCTCTCCTCTCTACTCAATACTCTCACAGACTCCCAAAACAAGATCAACAGATATTTTACATTAGGGGGCTCTTCGAGCTCTTCCATCCATCCTCACCTACTCTCATTCAATTACATTAACTCTACAATTGAATGGTAGTCTAGTCCAAATGGGATCTAGATCCTAGACTTACAACCATTAAAGGCTACCTACATCTAAAGCCTACACCTAGGCATGGCCTTTATGGCTCTAATAGCCTTACAAACATTAAATTCCCTTAATTCAAATTCAAAATATGAGAGGATTGGCACCTCTCTTCCTTGAATGCATGCTTTGAATGCACTGAGTGGGCTGGTTGGCTGGTGCATAGCTGGCTTGGGAGTGATGCTCCTGCATCAGACTTGGTTCAGTTGCCTGCGGGAAAAAGAACATTGTAGAATAAATGGGTTTACAAGTTGAAGGAAGAAGATGGAGGAGAAAAGAGGTACAAGGCTAGACTTGTTGTAAAGGGGTTTTCACAAAATAAAGGTATAGATTTTGATGAANTTGCTTCTGCCATTTCTCCTTGTGTTGGCTCAAGTCCAACTCCTTCTAGTTGCTTCTCAGCCTGGAATTTCCCTTCATCTTCTGTTGCATACCTCAGTACTATAGTGATCATCATCCATTCATCTCCCTGGCCAAAATTTCTGAGCAATTCCTTGGAATGTTCCTCTTCAATTATATGCCTGACTGTCTGTTCATGGCAGTAATTCACTAGATCTGGATTGTTCAGGCAATCCTCTAGCATCTCCAACTCCATCTCCCATGGAGCAATTATCCTACCTCCATGTTCTTCTTCTGCTATCATCTTCAGTGTTGCAGTTGTCCCCTCTTTAACTTCCTGGTTGAATTTTTCGAGCCATTCTTCTGAATTCTCATTTCCCTCTACTTGGGCATCCTTTGATGTCTGCTCCATTTCTTCGATAGTCACAGTTGGTTGTCTTTCCCCTATTGTTGTATCTACAAAATGAACTCTTGCCTCAACTGGGCTCAATGGCAGGAATATCTGAATTCCCCCAATGATCATAATGTCCTTCTGATATTTTTCCTCTGTCAGCTTTCCTTGCTAATCTGAACTCACCTTCGATTTCATGAGACTTTTACATAGCCTCACCTCTGTTCCCCTACCCACCTGGAAATCTGGAAACTTTCTGTTGCCCTCTTGGCATTCTATGAGATCCTCGGATACCATCTCATTTCCCTGCTAGCAACATGAAATTTCCCTACTATCCTCCTGATAGTATATGAGATCCTGCAACGATCTTATCTCATTGCCTACTTGGAAATTGGAAATTTTTTTTCTACCCTCTTGGCAGTGTCTGAGATCTTCAAGTGATCTCAGTTCATCAACATTACTGAGATTTCTCCTAGACTCTGGTTCACATACCTGAACCATCTCCTTATGTTCATCCCTGAGGCTTTCAGCATGCCTCAACCATCTCTTTAACAACCTCTGCTGTCTTTTGGCCACCAATTCCTTGACTGGCCATTTTGCCTTCATCTTCATGGGCCATTCATATACCCATATTGACTCTGCATTCTACTGCATCTGTAATACCATAATTTCCATTCTCGCTCTGATCTCGATGAGCTATTTATCCATCTCATTCTTGCTCTGTTGCTGATGGATCTTCTTTCCATCGCGTGCATGGCCTTCAGTAGCCATCTCCCTACTCTTGTCTTCCCTTCTAGAAAAATCGATGCTGTAAATATGAAACTGAGAGCTTCTAGCCTCTCCTAAAGTCCTCCTTGAATGTCTTCTTGACTATTGCATACCTGTTGGAAATCACCATAGAGTTCTAATGATCTGTCTCCTACAGAAGTCAAATCCCACTCTGATACCACTTGATGTGTATCATATTGTTTTTCTTCTCCTTCTCTGCCTCCTTCTACCCGCAGTATACGGACATAAAATGGCTCTGATACCAATTGATGTAGCACCCCCTACCTCAGTAGGTTCTACACGACCTCTCGGTCTTAGGATCGTTCTGATTTCTTCCCTGAGCCGAAACGACTCTTTTGGATCCCTATCGGAACCTCAACATTCAATCCACAGGTCCTTCCTTGATCACCCCACCTACACAAACATACATTGGGCGTGAGCTTTCACCTCCACGTGGCCACCAACAATGACCTTCCACACAGCCTCCCAGTATGACCGCGACCCTTTGCCGAAAAAGGATTTTTGGGGTTTCACAATTTCACGAACCCAGATGTTGAGAGTTCTAGCCCTTCGATCTCCCAAATACCAAAATGCCGAAATACCAAAATCTCGGTCTTTCTAACTGTGTCCTCCATGATCACAATCCTTCTTTCAGAACTTCGGGGATCCCAACACCGAAATGCTCTGATACCTTGCTTCAGGATTCCTGAAATCTCGAACCTTGGTATGCTGAAATCTGACCCTGTCTCGTGACCCAGCAATACTCCTCCTGTGTTTTCAGGAATTCGTGTTTCGAAACTTCACAAATCCCAGCGCAACAATTCCTTGTCCTCTCGTACTTTCGGTATCTGAAATACCAAAGTATCAAATCAAAGGGAGATCAACGGTTGTGATCCTCCCGCATCCAATGGCTCAGATCCTTTCGAGATCTTGCGGGTCAAGAATCTTGAATTCTTTCCCTTTGCATTCCCCGGTACCCAGAATGTCGAAATGGCCTTTTCGAGACTCTGTTGATGCCACGATCACTGCCACATGTCCTCCTGTTGGATGGTCCCAATGTTCTCGGTGTTTCAGGACTTCACGACCCCAGCTGCACTAATCCCTCGTCCTTCGAGCTCCTGGTATCTGAACTCCCAGTAGCTCCCCGATCACTTCAGGACTTCACAAGTTGTGAAGTCGAACGACTCCTCCTTTCGCTCTTCGATGCCTGAATCCTCGAGATACGAGGATCTCGTGACACATGTCTTCCACAGATGGACGATCCCGATGCTTTCATCATTTTGGGACTTTGATGGGTCTTCTCCTTTGTGCATACGAGAGTTAAATCTCGTGAAAAATTTCACAAATATGATGGCTATCGACTATCTGCGCGATATCTGACGGTCCAGATCTCTTTCTCCTGGGCTACGCTTTCCTGCCTACGCCTAGACGTGAAACTCCAATGGTCCAGATCTTGTCCTCAGCCTGATCCGATGGCAACTGTTCTCCCCCTTGTGAGCTTTTGTTTCTTCCCGATCCTTGGAAGAATTCAACTTATCAAAGGCCTTGGCTTTTGTCCCTGCTATGAAGCCTCTACTCATAGTTTTTGTCTACGTTCTTGAAGACGCTTTCCTTCCTGAGCTTCCTCGAACTCAAACCCTCCAAAGGGTCTCCTTTCAGCCTCTACGATAATTGCAGGGCTCTATGCATGAAAGCACTCTCCCTCCTGAGCTTTGTTCTCTTTGAATCCTCGAAGGATCCTTCGACCTCCGCACTCCTTGTAGATGTTTCTCTTGTGCACAAAAGCACTTTTCCTTCTAAGCTTCTCTTCTCTGAAACCTTGAAAGGTTTTCATGACTTCTATGATTCCTATATGGTCCCTGCACACACAAAAGTGTTGTTTGTCCTCAGCTTCTCTATTGCTCAGACCTCTAAGGGACTTAACCCTTTTCTCTCCCTCAGATGGAGAATCTGATGCCCTCTTGGCAATCTCTTGCTCAAGCAACTCCTTGCTGAGTGTACAGGGTATTCACCAACCCTGTGAAGGTCCTCTTGACACTTCCTTCTCCCTCAGAACTCTAAGAGTTCTTCCTGTGCAAACTGGCACTTACTCAACGCCCTCCTAGCGGAGCTCCTGCAGAATCCCTCAGTGACTATGTTCCCATTAATGAACTCTAAGTAGAATTCTCTTGTGCACTTGCTCAATGCCCTCCTCGCAAAGCTTTCCCAAAATTTCTCAAAATTTATGTCTTCTTCTGTGCTTTCCTCTGCATAGTCCTACCTCCAAGGTATTCAACAACCTTGAGGCTTCTTTCCTGATCCTAAAACTTCAGCCGGTGCACCCTCCTGGCACGTCCTTTCCCAAATTCCGTAGAACTCAGGAGTGCATCTAGGCACTAGCTTTGAGAACCCGCAGCATTATGTCACACCCTCTTGGCATGAAGCCTCAAAGAACCCAACCTGAAATCAAAGAACTTAACAGACAATGAATTATGTTTGTCCCTGCAAATGCGCACCTACAACATACATCTATAACATATAATGAACACATGAAAACATTCACACAACACAAAATGACATGCAGGAAAAATTGTTGTTGGTATTAATGTAAAATGCCTCTTTTACAATGTGTTCCTGAGCTCAGACTTTGACAGAGTCTCATCTCCTTCTCTCCTCTCCTCTCTACTCAATACTCTCACAGACTCCCATAACAAGATCAACAGATCTTTTACATTAGGGGGCTCTTCGAGCTCTTCCATCCATCCTCACCTACTCTCATTCAATTACATTAACTCTACAATTGAATGGTAGTCTAGTCCAAATGGGATCTAGATCCCAGCCTTACAACCATTAAAGGCTACCTACATCTAAAGCCTACACCTAGGCATGGCCTTTATGGCTCTAATAGCCTTACAAACATTAAATTCCCTTAATTCAAATTCAAAATATGAGAGGATTGGCACCTCTCTTCCTTGAATGCATGCTTTGAATGCACTGAGTGGGCTGGTTGGCTGGTGCATAGCTGGCTTGGGAGTGATGTTCCTACATCAGACTTGGTTCAGTTGCCTGCGGGAAAAAGAACATTGTAGAATAAATGGGTTTACAAGTTGAAGGAAGAAGATGGAGGAGAAAAGCGGTACAAGGCTAGACTTGTTGTAAAGGGGT
>JZKD02S1318650.1:7938-18175 GCA_000966675.3 Picea glauca
TACGTAGGCCTCGTCGTCACAAACCCAAAGCACTTTGAATAGGGTCAAATAGAAATCAAATGAGTGAGATATCGCAATCTGTTCGATTTGCCAAACAGGCAAAAAAATTGTTGACTGTACAGTCCGTACAGGTGATGATGTGGCATGACCGTACGCTGACGTGGAAGTGATGACGTGTTTGATGCTGACATGGAAAGAAGTTAAATGGCAGACACATGGATGAATGATGTTAGGGTACGTGGCATTTTATAGGCCAATCTGGTGGTGCCACGTGGCCCAAACATGAGTTGCCACGTGACACCAAGTTTTGGGTGTTTAAAAGTTTTATGGAGTCCACGAGATTCGTACCTCGGACCTCCACGCATATGCAAAGCCTTGGCAAAGGATGCCCAACTGGCATGCCACACAGTGTTGCTTTTTATATATATGAGTTCATATATATTTAAAATCGCAATGTTTCATGGTTGGCGTGGGGGTCTAGGCTGGGGCTTAGCCCCAGCCCTTGGTTTTGTGTGCATACCCATGCGACCACGATACACAAAGATTTTGCGCAGGAACCTTACCATGTTATGGTTCCGTTACACTCCACATTACATCACATTAACGAGGTTCCATACTCCGCTTACATTTCTGTTTATTGATATCATTTGGTTTCCATTCTATGTCGGGGTTGCATAAAGTCTGAGGTTAGGGTGGTTGGTTACCATGGGATCCAGTTCCAAACCAATCTTTGCAATTACACGTGGACTATGCACCAGAAAATTGTGGGGTGGTTACCATATGAACGCCCAATGCGACCTAAGGTGCGGAGGTTCCAACATCCAAAGGCCACGGGGCCTATTTTGGTGTTGGGACATGGCCATATGGCCCCCATGCGGCCAACACCTCTGCCCAAAAAGGCTCTTAGTTCCCTAACCATTCTACATTTTTGTGTGTTTTGTGGAGATGTGCACGTGTGCTGGGTTTAGGCACGAGAAACGACCAGAATCCAGGTTACTCACACAGGAGGTGCGAATTGGTGAACTAGAGACAACAAGCTTGAAGGAGGAAAATGGCAGGAGGCCTAACTTCTTCATTGTTTGGCCAAATGAGGTGCCGAAAAAGCCCAGCTATGGGTTTTTGGATGTTATGAATCCATTGGAATAGTTTTCAAAGCCATTTGGAGACTTATTTTGCAGGTTTTACACCATTGAAGTTTCAAGGAGCTTAGGGCCACCATTGAAGGAGGTCATGCTCAGATGAGCCCAAGTCTTTTTTCTGTGACTGAATAGACATTCCTAACTAATTGTTATGCTCTAAACTCATTGGGATAGGTTTCATAGCCATTTGAGGACTTTAATAGGTTTTTTTTCCACAAGGAATCTCAAGGAAGCTCAAGGCCACTAATAAAAGAGGTCATGCCCTGATGAGCTATGGTCCGTTTTCAAAGATCTAATAGTCATTTTTGGGGGTTTTGTGTATTATGAACCCAATGGTATAGTTAGTAAATCCATTGGAGCTGAGAAACAACTTGTAAAAGAATCTTTAAAAAACTAATCTCAGAGAGACTACTCCATTGATGGAGGCTTTAGGAGATGTAGCCCAGTTGGGAGTGGACTCCTTTATCATCTTGTTATTGTTGTGAGTTTTTTGGTTATATTTGTTGCACTTAAGTTGTTGTTGTATTTTATTTAAACAACATATTTAACCATTAAAAATTCCTCACACATAAACACCTAGAAGATGCATAAACTTGGCACATAATTTATCTTGCATAACTAAGACATTGAGCAAGGTCCTGAAAAGTTTATTTTAATGGAGTAGAGGGTGCTTGCATAAAAAAACAAGTCAGCCCCCTATTTTCAGATCAGGTGGTATTAGAGCATAGTTTTTTCTCATGTGATTGCCATTGATAGCTAGAGATTTAGTTGTTGTTATTATTGTGCAAGTTTTGTATTGAAGTTTGATATCTTGCAAAGATGGAGGAAGCTTCAAATAGTAAGAGTTCTCATACATAATCATTAGCCAAGTTATTTGAAAAAGATATGTTGAAGGCATTTCTAACCATGAGAGATGTGGTGCAAGAGATGTGGGAAGATAGAAAAGAGAGCATTGTCCTTCAAGAGCAGTTGATGGCCATGAAGGAGGAGAAGCACTAGCTTCTTGAAAAGTTTCATGAGATGGAGACTCAACTCCATTAGGGAAAGGAAACTCTTACCAAGTACATGCATGAACATGAGGTATGTAATGTTGGTTTTTCTTCAAATTCCTCTCAAGATGAATGCTTTGGTGTTTTTGAAAATCACACTAGAGGAATAGGGTCCAATTTATTGTTAAAAATGGGCTATGAAGGTAGAGGGTTAGGCAAGCATGCACAAGGCATTGTTGATCCTATTGTTGTTGAGGAGAGGCCCAAGTATAGGGGTCTTGGATATGAACGGAAAGATGGAGAATATTCCAAAGTTGAGGAGACAAGGGAAACAATTCCAAGAACAACTTTTGTTGCAAGTTCAATCTCTCAAGCATGCAAAGTTTGTGTTCAAGACGAATGCAAATGTATGAAACAAGAGAGTTGTGACATCCATGAGGACAAAAAAAATTTTGCTGGTATTCAAAAGAGAGCTAGTAACTCTTCAAATTCACCTCCTAAAGAAGGCGATAAAGGTGAATGTTTAAGAACTTTTGTTGCAAGTTCAATCCCTCAAGCATGCAAAGTATGTGTTCACGATGAATGAAAATGTGTGAAACAAGAGAGTTGTGACAACCATGAGGACAAGAACATTGTTGTTGGTCTTCAAAAGAGAGCTAGTAACTCTTCAAATTCACCTCCTCAATAAGGCGATAAAGGTGAATGTTCAAGGTATATTTCTGCCTATAATTCAGTTGCTTTTGATTATGTTAAGCATGGGAAATTTGCACGTAAAAATGGCAGAAAATTCCCATGTACATATTGTGGTTTATATAACCGTCATGTTTCAAGATGTTGGAAAAGATTGACCACATTCAGGAAACTTTCGAAGCAAAGGCAACTTGAAAAGAAGATGCAAAAGATTTGCACTCACTTCCAGAAGAGAGGTCATCTCATTGACCAATGTTGGACATTGCATCGAACCACTCATCCACAAGACAAGAAGTAGATGGGTAAAGAGACTGGCAAGAATGGAAGAGGAGATTCCATCATCGATGTGAATCAAGATGATTCACAAGAAGAGGATTTTCAGCAGAAAAAGTCACCATTGAATTGGCTTGGTAAGAAATGGTTAGATTTCTTGAGCAAGTAAGGTTTGCATTTCTTTGTTTGTAGATGCACTTTTCAGCCTTATGTATGATTTTCTATTGTAAGTATGACAAGTTGCAACAATTTATCCTAACTTGTATGATGCAAGTTTGCATGTGAATGCATTCTTTTTAAGGCATTCTTGTTGTTGCACAAATTCGTGAGGAGGATGTAAAAGATGGGTATGATACTCACTAGTTGCAGCCATTTATCTTTTCATTTCCAGCTCTTATGTACCCACATGTTTTTGGGTTTATGTACTTATGTTTGTACTTGAAGAAGAGTTGAAGAGCTATGCGCATGCATGTGATTTTGTATGTGTATAAACAATGAACTTTTGATAGTTTCATTATGAGTGACTCATGATTGTAGCATGGTTCTGTATCATGAATGTCGACTTGTCATTAGGAATGTCAATATGTTTCAAATGAGTCTCGACTTGTATCGATATTGTCTTGATGACTATGTTGTGTCGATCATGTTTTTTTCGACTTATGTTTAGTCGATGGTGTTTGTTGACTTGTAAGTCTATATTGATTACACCAAGATGTCAAAAAACGTCATGTGCTTTGATGAAGTACAAGATGCAACTGTTTGATTGAAGAGAAAAAAACTTTGTTGGCATCATTTTTAGTCTTGTATAAAGTTTGTTTTCAAGATTGATGGTTTTTCTTGGTTTGTGACAAAATGTCGTAGGAAAATTTTTTGTAGCCATTGTAGAGCGGATTGGGTTGACGCCAAAGAGTTCACAAGAGGGACTTAATTCTTAGTGGGAAGGATGGTAGTCTTCCAAGAACAAAGAGAACAGTGGGTCAACAATAGCCAGAGAACAGTGGTTGAGGGACATAGCCAGTTCCAGTGCAAGGCATGTCAAGGTACCCAGGTGATTGCCAAAAATACTTTTCAGGTAGAATTAGTTGATAGAACTTGGAATCAGAAGAGTATTAAAGCTCAAGCAGATAATCATCAGCTTTTGTGGGTCCAAAATCCTTTCAGTGGGATGGTGTGATCAGAATCCGGACCAGGGGTCAAATTTTAGCCCAAAAATCAAATTGTTCGAAATCACCTCAAAACGAATAGGTGCATAGGCCTCATTGTCATGAACCCAACTCACTTCAAACGGGGTCAAACGGACATCGGATGAGTGAGATATCACGATCTGTTCGATTTGCCAAACAGTCAAAAAAATGCTAACTGCACAGTCCGTATAGGTGATGATGTGGCATGATCGTACGTTGACGTGGAAGTGTTGACTTGTCTGATGTTGATGTGGCAAGCAGTTAAATGGTAGACACATGGACAAATGATGTTAGAGCACGTGGAATTTTATAGGCCAATCGGGTGGTGCCATGTGGCCCAGACATGGGATGCCACGTGGAACCATGTTTTGGGTGTTTAAAAGTTTTATGGAGTCCGTGGGATTCGAACCCAGGACCTCCATGCATATGCAAAGCCTTGGAAAAGGATGCCCAACTAGTGCACCACACAGTGTTCATATATATTTAAAATCGCAATGTTTCATGGTTAGCGGGGGGGTTCGGGATGGGGCTTAGCCCCAGCCCTTGGTTTTGTGCGCATACCCATGCGACCATGATACACGGAGATTTTGCGCAAGAACCTTACCATGTTATGGTTTTGTTACAATCCACATAACATCACATTAGCGAGGTTCCATACTCCGCTTACATTTTCGTTTGGTTGATATCATTCGGTTTCCATTCTATGTTGGGGTTGCATACAGTCTGATGTTAGGGTGGTTGGTTACCACGGGATCCGGTTCCAAACCAATCTTTGCAATTACAAGCAGACTATGCACCAGAAAATTGAGGGGTGGTTACCATATGACCACCCAATATGACCTTAGGCACGGAGGTTCAAATGTCCAAAGCCCACGGGGCCTATTTTGGCACTAGGACATGACCATATGGCCCCCATGCGGCTAACACCTCCACCCAAAAAGGCTCTTAGTTCCCTAACCATTCTACATTTTTGCAAGTTTTGTGGAGATGCACGTGTGTGTTGGGTTTAGGCATGGGAAACACCCAGAAGCCAGGTTACTCACATAGGAGGTGCGAATTGGTGAACCAGAGACAGTGAGCTTGAAGGAGGAAAATGGCAAGAGGCCTAACTTCTTCATTTTTTGGCCAAATGAAGTGCTGAAAAATCCCAGCTAGGGGTTTTTGGATGTTTTGAATCAATTGGCACAGTTTTCAAACAAATTTGGAGACTTATTTTGTAGGTTTTAGACCATTGAAGTTTCGGGGAGCTCTAGGGAGCTTAGGGCCACCATTGAAGGAGGTCATGCTCAGATGAGCCCAAGTCTATTTTCTGTGACTGAATAGTCATTCCTGACTAATTGTTATTCTTTGAACTCATTAGGATAGGTTTCAGAGGCATTTGAGGACTTTTATAGGTTTTTTTTCCACAAGTAATCTCAAGGAAACTCAAGGCCACCAGTAGAAGAGGTCATGCCCAGATGAACCATGGTCCATTTTTAGAGATCTAATAGTCATTTTTGGTGTTTTTATGTATTCTGAACCCAATGGTATAGTCAGTAAATACATTGGAGTTGAAAAGCAGCTTGTAAAATAATCTTTGACAAACTAATCCCAGAGAGCCTACTCCATTGATGGAGGCTCAAGGAGATGTAGCCCAGTTGGGGGTGAACTAATTTATCATTTTGTTATTGTTGTGAGTTTGTTGGTTATATTTTCTGCACTTATGTTGTTGTTGTATTTTCTTTAAACAACATATTTAACCATTAAAAATTTCTCACACATAAACACCTAGAAGATGCATAAACTTGGCACATAATTTATCTTGCATAACTAAGACATTGAGCAAGGTCCTGAAAAGTTTATTTTAATGGAGTAGAGGGTGATTGCATAGCAAAACAAGTCAACCCCCTATTTTCAGATCAATGGTTTCAATGTTGAGCCTGGATGGGCCGGATAAGTGGTATTTGGACCCAAGGTTTCGAGTGGAAATGGTATTCGAATGGAACTAATTTCGAACCTTAGAATGTTTCCGAGTGCCAAGATGTTACCTGGCCATGTTGCAAAGATTAGGAGGAGTAGCGGTAGAATAAAACCACTGTCGGCATGGTATTTGACCATGGAGAGAGAGATCAAAACTTAGGGTGTTGGATCCATAGGATCTGTTTGGGAAAAAGGAGAGGCCTTTACGACCGTTAGATCTAGAGAAGGTGTAGGAAGGTTAGCCTAGAAGCCTTTCAGAGTTCAGTAATCGGGAGAAGTGGAATGCACTGAGGCACAAACTTCTGAAGGATATCCACACCGTAGATCATAGGAAAATACCCTGATAGTTAGATCTGTGTCCAAGAAGGCAAAGGAAAGTCACTTTGGAGGATTTCAAGTGTGGAATGTGAAAAAATCCTGAAGTCTCGAAGGCCTAAGTAGATCGCAACCATCCGTTGCGAAGGAAATGCATCAAGAGATCATGTACTTCGGGTGGAAGTACTTTGTGAGGAGGCAAGTGTTGTGATTTTGAAACTTTCAAAGACGAAAGTGTCGAAGTCACTCATAGTCATTGATCATGAATGAGAACACGTGTCGGTAGATCGTGAACTCCAGGAGAAAGTGCTTCGAGCAAAAGTGAGTGTAGAGTGGTTGAAACTCTCGAAGTCCGAGGCTCTGAAGCTCAAAGTTTTGAAGTGAAAGGGTAGACATGGTGGGGTCAGATGACATTGCTTGGGGTGACGTGGACCTTTATAGGCATACCACATTCCATCGCCTTAGTTGGTGACGACTGTACTAAGTGGGATGGAGGATAGAGAAGTCAGAAGTTCAAAATTCGGGAGATTGAAAGGGAAGCAAGCGGGAAAGCTTCCGAAAACCAAAGTCTCGAAGTCCTGAAGTCCCAAAACTCAGAAACCTGAAGCTTCCTAGTGAGTGTTAGATGTAGTATTCTTAGTAGAAGTGGATGGCTGATCTTCCCTACTGTGTGAGGTTGGTAACTCGGAACTCTGACTGATTGTTGTGTGGTGCTTGGAAATATTCTAAAGCTGAAGGACGAAGGCCCAAGTAAGCGCTTATAGATCTAGTGCTTGGTCACGACCCATGGTCGCATGAGTTGGGGGACTGAGAGAAAGGGGATAGCACCCAAAAATTTCATAGAGCAGAGCCCCGAAAGGAAGTGAAATATGAACTTTTTCTGTAATCCGATTTGTTTATGAATTTTGTGGGATTTTTAAAGGAATGATGGCCTGACAAATTTCGGTTGTTTGCACGTTGTGTTTACATAAGTTTAACGAGTGCCAAAACCAAATAGAGTTGCCACTAAGTGAAAAGAAATGGAGGAGGCACAAAATGCTTCAAGTTCAGAGAATGAAGCTAAATGGATGGATGTTCATTTGGGAGTTGAAGGGTCAAACTCCAATGGGCATGGAGAAGAGATATATAAGGAAGGGCATATGATGAAAATCATTGAAAGATTGAAGAAAGATGTCCAAACTACCGAGAAGATAGCAGAAAGCTCATGAAAGCTAAGGAACAATGGGGAGGATTCAACTTAAACTTGATGAAGAGATTGGAGATAATAGAAAATAAGTTGGATAAGGAAAGAGACTTGAGAAAAACAGGGAGTCACTAGACTTTTGAGGGAAGAAGATCAATGAGTGTTCGTAGACACCATAATCACTCCCTATTGGGTATGTGTTATATTCTTTGCATGTGTGTGTGTGGGCACGTCAGATTTGACAACTACGTCTGACGATCCCTGTCGGGCACTTTCCTAGGGGGGTCCCAGGGGGGGCAGGTATGCCCCCCCTTGGTTATGTGCAGTGCCCGGATTTTGTTTTTTGGGTGGTTTTTCTATGTTTAGCAGTTTTCTAAATTAGTTCCGGATTAAGGGATTAAGGGTTTTGGTATCTACAGAATACCTAAAAAATTGTATATATTGTATGGTGAATGGTGAAATTCGATATAATGAAATAAGAAAGGTTTTCCCAGTTGAGGGTTTACGGTATAAATCTCTGTGTACTATGTGAATTAGCCATTGATTAATTTTTGTTTTGCTTAAGAATCTATATGCATTTCTATACTTCACAGGTTTAAAACTTACATGTGGTATCAAAGCTCTTTTTTGGCTTCAGAGGGACACCTTTGTTGTTGAGGGTTTGGCTCGGTCTTGATAGATCAAGTTTATCTTGGGTCTATGATAAACATGGGTTTAGTGGGAGATTTTGCAGTGGTTATTCGAGTGTAGAAAGAGGAATGACAAGCTATTCTAGAATCGAGATAGAGAAGTTCAACGGTAAAAATTTTGAGCTATGGAAGCTCAAGATGGAGGACCTTCTTGTAGACAAAGAACAATGGATCATTGTGGATCCTGGTACACAGGATACTGGTACACCGTCTACTAGCACACAGACTACTGGTACATAACCTACTAGTACACCACATGTTGGTATGTCGAAGGAAGATTGGGAGAAGATGGACAGAAGAGAAAGGAGTACTATTTGACTCTGTCTGGAAGGTTCGGTGTTGTTGAATGTCTCAAGAGAATCTATAATGAAGGAACTATGGGATAAGTTGGGGAATTTGTATCAATCAAATTCCCTGTTAAACAAGTTGTTTCTTCGAAAGATGATGTATCATCTTAGGACGAAAGATGGAGATTTGTTGGAAAATGTTTACCAAGTAGCGTATGCTTGTCATTGATGGCAAGCTCAGGAGGAACAACGTTGAAGACAACGCGCGCAGCAAAGGCAAAGCTCAAGATACAGGAATTTGCAGAAGAGAAGGAAGACAGAGATCCACAACCACAGGATCTCATTCAAATTTCCCGAAAGAACGAGGGTCGTCAGATCAGACAGAAGTTGCGAGGGAGATAAGCCATCGGAGATTCGGGGATCGGGATTTCTATATGCAAAGTTCACTCGACAACGAAAACCCCGAAATCGCGATATGCGATTTCGCGATTTGATCGCAACTGTTAAATCAAGCAGGGATCTGGACCGTTCATTTGTATGAACGCGTGGCAGCCAGGAGGCCTCATCAGAGTTTCAGGGATCGGGATTTCATAATGCAAAGAACACAATGAAACGAAAACCCCGATTTCACGATATGCGAAATCCCGACTGAATCGGCACCATCAGATCAATAAGTGTTCTAAACCATCGATCCAACAGACGTCAACAGACCACGTCACCCAGGGACACGTGGCACAACCAGAGAATGACAGGTGGCAGGCAGATCTAACACTTCAGGCTCATGCAATTCACGAATCAGAGTGACACGTGGCAGGATCTAACATGTGTCAAACCACAAGTGACGTCAGCAGAGGCATCGGTGATCGGGACTTTGATATGTCAAGAACACACTACAACAGAAACTCCAAAATCGCGATATGCGATTTTGCGATGAAATCACAGTCATTGGATAAGAATGAGCTCTGGACCGTTGATCTCCGTCATCGGGAAATCGGGGATCGGGAATCTCGGAGGCATGTGCATAGTGGCATCGAAAATTACGAAACCCCGATGAGAGGTTTGACCGAGGTCATGTGTTGACGGTCTTATGAAGCCAAGGCCTATAGCCAGCAGGGCTACTGCGTGGAAAGGGGCACATCGGTAATCGGGGATTGGAGAGGTGAGAAACTCTCGACATCAGGAAGTGTGAAACTTCGAAACCCCGATGAGAGGTATGGTGACAGTCACGGGTAACGGTCACATGGACCAGGGCTCAGCCAGGAGGGATGAAGCACATCACGAATCAGGAAATCGCGACTCCCGTGGACATAAACATTATGTCATCGAAAGTGTCGAAATTGCGATATAGGAAATCCCGATTTGATCATGAACCGTTGGATCAAGAAATGATTGGAGGGCTACTGAGGCACGACATTGTGAGACTACCAAAAACCATTGATGACATATGCTAGAGAAGTCGAAGAAGACCGATGTGTAATCACCAAAGAAGCTGAAGAGTCATGAGGATGATCAGATAGAGCACTCAAGAG
>JZKD02S1318650.1:25304-44523 GCA_000966675.3 Picea glauca
ATTTCCCTGCATTATTGTGATTATCATTTAGTGTCTCAGCAAAGAGTTTAAAAGAAGCATAATTGTTTAAGCACGGTGACAACTGATTCACCCCCCCCTCTCAGTTGACCAACAAGATTCTGTGACAAAACATCTAAATTCCCTTAATACTTTGGTAAGTCAACTTGTCTCTGTTAATATTACGATTGTAGAAGAAGATAAGTGTATTACTTTGTTATGTTCTTTACCAGACTCTTAGGATAATCTGGTTGTAGCAATTGGTAGTACCACTCAATCTACATTGAAGTATGAGGATGTAGTTTCATCCTTGTTATATGAAGAGATGAGGTGGAAAATCATGGATGGTCATAACACAGATTCTTTATCTTCGGGGGGGAGACCTAAATCTACAGGTAGATCTAATTATCCAGGAAAATCTTTGAGGAAATGATGGAAGTGTGGTAAAATAGGGCATTATAAAAAATATTCAAAGTCTAATAAGGTTGATAAACCAAAGGGATATAATAGTACATCTTCCACAGAGGCAAAAACCTCCACTGAAGAAGGAGGCAATGTGCACCTGACATCTACAGGTACACATGAAAACCTTGATGTATGGTTGATCGACTCAGGTGTGTCATACCATATGACTCCTCACAGGGAGTGGTTCTCTGAATATGAAAAATACGATGGTGGTGATGTATTCCTAGAAGATGACTCGACAGCCAAAATCATGGGACATGGAAGGGTTAAGTTGTTGCTAAAACATGGAAGGATTCGAACTCTTCCTGTGGTTCTTCACATTCCAAAACTACCCAGGAGCCTAATATTTGTAAGCAAGTTGGATGATGCAGGAGTGGATACCGTATTTGGAAAGGGAACTTGCAATATGGTACGAGGAGCAATGGTGCTGATGAGGGGACTTCGGTGTGGAAATCTGTACAATTTTTTGGGAATCACTTATACTAATGGGTGTAACAATTCTATTGTCTTTGAGCAGATAAATGAAGGAGACAAGACCAATAGTGTCCTAGAAAAGAAGACCATGTTGTGGCATCAAAGACTGGGGCATATTGGAGAAAAGGGCCTTCGAACACTACATGGTAAAGGTATGGTTGAAGGTATGTCTAATTGCACTCTGAATTTTGATTTCTATGAACATTGCATATATGGTAAACATAATCGAGTAGGATTACCATCTGGTACTACAAGAGCAAAGGGGATCTTAGAGTTGATACACAATGATGTGTTTGGACCTGTTCCTGTTCCATTCCTAGGTAAATATATGTATTATGTTTCATTCATAGATGATTTTTCAAGGAACACATGGATTTATTTTCTTACAAAGAAATCTGAGGTATTTGATAAATTTAAAGAGTTTAAGGCTCTGGTAGAAAATCCAACAGAGAAGAAAATAAAGGTATTGAGAATAGATAATGGTGGAGAATTCTGCGAAAATGAATTCGAAGAATTTTGTAAGAAGTGTGGTATAGAAAGGAAGAAGACTACTCCATACACTACTTAGCAGAATGGAGTTTCAGAAAGGATGAATAGGAAACTGATGGAAAAAGAAAGGAGCATGCTCAATGGTGTCGAATTAGGACAAGAATTATGGGAAGAGGCAGTGGGTACAACATGTTATCTGGTCAATCGATCACCTTCTTCAACGTTGGATGATAAAACTCCACACAAGGTATGGTCTGGAAAGAAACCCTCTCTTCAATATCTTAGAGTGTTTGGTTGTGATGCTTATGTACATGTTCCAAAGGAAAATAGGAGTAACATGGATAAAAAGGATGAAAAGTGTATCTTTATTGGTTATAAAGATGGTGTGAAATGTTATAAGATTTGTAACCAAGAAACCAAGAAGGTTGTTTATAGTTGAGATGTGATGCAGACCCCCAACCCTCTATCGGCCCTCGGGTCAAGGTCCACTACAGTTTCGTTCTAATTCCTACCCTTGATTCGGATTGACTCTTCTATTCCTCTTCGGGGAATCCCGCGCACATAAAATGGTGCTTCTCCACAGGTCCTTATGAATTGAGACCACGCGATCAAACACGAAGCATCAAATTCCAATCTCCCCCTAACCAAACAATGTGGTCATAATTCTCGCGATATCAGAACTTTGGAGTTCGCGACTTCGTGATTTCTCCTTGCAAGTCTCTCAACTCTTCGTCTTCCGAATTCACGATACCCGAAGTGCCAATATGGGTATGGCTCCTCCCTTGTCAGCGCCCTCCACACGTGACCATCACCTAGGCTTAACACTAGCACCTCTCGCTACATCCCGCTTCGTGAGTTTCAGTGTCGAGCTCCCTTGCTCTCATTCCACGAATCCCCGAGATGTGAGAAGTCAATGGATTGTTGACTTCTTTTACTAGGCGACACGGGTCTTCCTGTCTCTCACCCAGGCCCACCTTGTGGTTCTACCACGTGTCTCTCGTGCTTAGCTTTGGCACTTCACGACTTTTCTCCCCAAGCGCTGCCTCCTTTGTATCCCGACACCTGAAGTGCCGAGATCCCGAACTCCCCATTACTCCCTATTGCAACTCACGACTTTGGGACTTTCAGGAAAAAAGTCTCAAGTCTCCAACTGTCGAAACCCAAAATGTCGATCCACTGAAATGGTTGACGACGTCCTTTCCCCGTACTTATATTGTGTCTTGCAATTTCAGGAATCCTGAAACAGATATCTCGAGCTCCTATCCTTTGAAATGCCGAAATGGCGAATTCTGACTCATTATTAATGTTGGCCCCACAATGAAACTTCCTTCCCTGTCGGGACTTCGCACTTCGTGACTTCGTGAATCTTGATGTAAGGTTTCCGGTCCTTCAACTCACAAATCCCTGAAGTGAGAATTCACGAGTGATCCAAGGACCCTTGTTGACTTGGATACTACAGTTCGATTTCTCCTGAGCTTACACTTGAAGAATACTTGTTGTAACTTCCCTGCTCCTCTGCAAGATTTGATGGCACTCAGAATTTCGCGAATTCTCCACGGAGAATTCCGACCGTCCAATTCCTCCTTGACAACTCCTACGAGATGAACAAGGTATTCCTTCACGGAACTTGTCCACCTGCAAAACAACTTTGCTACGCCTCCTTCCAACACTTCAAGGCACTATCCCTCTTGAGATTTTATTCGACAACTTCGAAGACTCTATCCCTCCTGATCTTGCTTGAAATCCTCAAGTACTCTAGGGATAACTTTTGTTTGCACACCTTACAGAAAACTCTTCAAATACGTTCTAGTATTTGAACCTCTTCGACTCTGTGCACTCCTTGCAACAACAGTCTTTCAAAAATTCCCTCAGGTTGTAAGCTCTGAGACTCTACTCAGCCTGCACACACCTTGCACGAATCTTGTGTTTAACTTCCACTTCCACGAGAATCAGAACAATGTTATCCCTCCTGAGATTTCAGAGATAAAAACTCTAAACCATTGTCAACTCACTCCTTGTGGAAAAACTCCATGGCACTCCTTGCAAGAATTTTACTCACTTAGGTTGAGAAACAATTGAAACTCATTCCTTACTCTCTATCTCATATTTCAAACATTCAACAAGAAATCATTCATACATAGCGTAATAGAAAATGCATAACAGAAAGAGTAAAGCAGCTATAAGCATAGCATTCAACATACATACACAGAGAATATCACAACACCATAAGTTTGAATCAAAGCTTCATATATTAATTCAGGACTTATGTACATGGGTGTTTTCAAATACAACTCTCTGCTCTCTCTCTCTCAATAGATGAATGTATCTCTTCTCCTCTATGCTCTATGCTTGATTGATCATGCTAATGTTACAATGATACAAGATGAGGGTGTCTATAGTCATTTTTTCCTCCTACGCTCTAAACTGTCTAATCTGCATTTAAATCTACCTACTCACATTAATTATGTATTAATGCCTTCACCTACTACAGATGAGAGCGGATCACTCAAGAGTTGTTTACAATATCTAAGTGTTCTTCCTCTTAAATATTACATTAACATCCGCACATTTATTTCAAAACATCTCAAAACACTTTTGCAACGTGTTGAAATGCGTTGGCGCTTGTCCCATCTATCTTACGCCTACGCGCTTGCTTGTTGTTGGCGATGCTCTTGCATCATACTCCCTCGCTTGAAATTTTTTCATGGTCTCCTGTCCATGAGGTCTCGCATGGTCTGCCCATGCTTCTGAATCTCTGCTTCATTCTCCTAGCTGGCATCTTCAACTGGATGTCCCTTCCACTTGATCAAGTATTCAAAATATTCCTTTCGCCTGGTCCTCTTACTAACTCTTTTATCCAGTATACTTTCCATCCGTGGCTTCTCTACAACTAGCATCTGTTTATCCCACTGAACCTCTGGTTGTTCACTACATGCTTCTACTTCTTCATCTTTATAAGGGTACAAATCTGAGATGTTGAATATTGGAGAAATTTCGATCCAATCGGGTAATTCAATCTCATAAGAATTTGTCTGAAATTTCCTTATGATCTCGCACGGTCCAATTTTCTTCATTTTCAATTTATTATATGTCCCTCTTAGGAACCTTTCCTTTCTCAAGTGTGCAAGGATCAAATCACCAACTTCAAGTTGTCACCTGTGTTGATCTATTCTTCGCTTATACTCTTGGCTCGAGTTCTGCAATCGCTCCTTCACTTGGTTGTGAAGCTCCCTCATTGCCTCAGAAAAATCTTCTGCACTAGAACTCCTAGTTGTGTTTTGTTCTGAATCCCTCAATTCAGAAACTCCCCTTGGCTGCATGCCATAAAAAATTTTAAATGGACTCTGCCACATGCTTCTGTTGATTGAATCATTATAAGCAAATTCCGCCTGTGGTAGAATGTTGTCCCACTAACTGTGATGTTCAATCACCAAACTCCTTAGCAAGTCTCCCAAACTTCTATTGACAACTTCTATCTGTCCATCTGTCTGAGGATGATAAGATGAACTGAACGACAAGTTCATTCCCAGATTTTTCCATAAGGTTCTGCAGAAGTGTCCCACGAACTTGGTGTCTCGATCTGAAACTATGCTCCTTGGTAAGTCGTGAAATCGAATGACTTCTTTGAAAAACAATTTCACAATGTGAGTTGCGTCACTTGTGTTCTGACACAGTATGAAGTGTGCCATTTTAGAAAATATGTCTATTGCCACAAATATTGAATCGAACCCTCTTTCTGTTCTCGGTAGCCCCAATATGAAGTCCATGCTTACTGCATCCCATGGCCTCTTAGGTATGGGTAACGGTTGATATAAGCCTACATTCTACCTCTTTCCTTTTGAATGTTGACAAATTCTACATTTGTCCACGAATCTTTTGATGTTTTCTCTCATTCCTGGCCAAAAATATGACTCATTTAACTTTGAGAACGTCTTGTCATGACCGAAATGCCCGGCCAATCCTCCACTGTGTTTCTCCTTCAGCAAATTCTCCCTCATGGAGGATTTTGGAATACAAAGTTGATTACCCTTAAACAATAATCCTTCCTGGATCATGTATTCTGTCCATTGACTTCTGTCCCTGAGAATTGGATTCTCAACTACTTCATACGCCTCCTTAAAATATGGATCATCTGTGTACATTTCCTTGAAGTTATCAAAACCCAAAGTTTCGACTCTGAACTCCTGCAATAGCAAACATTTACTGCTCAAAGCATCAACAAATTTGTTAGCAGTTCCAGAAATATGCTTGATTACAAAAGTAAAGTTCTGCATGTATTCGACCCATTTAACATGTCTTTGATTCAACTTCTCCTGTTGAGTCACAAATTGCAAAGCATGATTGTCACTATACAAGACAAACTCCTTAGGAATCAATTAGTGTCTCCATTTCTTCAATGCCTAAATAATAACATAGAACTCCTTGTCATACGTGGAGCATTTTATTTTGGCTTCATTCAGCTTCTCGCTGAAGTATGCTATCGGTCTGTCTTCTTGACTCAAGACTGCCCCTATTGCAAATCCACTTGCATCACATTTTACTTGAAATTTCCTCTTGAAATCAAGCAACACCAAAATTGGTTGTTCTGTAATCTTCTTCTTCAACAAATTGTAGATTTTCTCTGCTTCTTCCGTCCAGTGAAAAGATTTATGTATTTTCTTCACTGTGTCCATCATTGGTGCACTAATTCCACTGAAATTCCTAATGAACTTCCTGTAGAAACTAGCCAAACCGTGAAAGCTTCAAACTTCAAAGATACTCTTTGGTGATGGCCAATTCTTAATCACCTCCACTTTATCTGAATCCATCCTCAACTTATCTGCAGAAATAACAAAACCCAAATAAATGAGCTCTGTCTTCATGAATGAGGATTTCTTCATATTTATCAACAGCTTCTCTTGTTGTAACCTCTTCATCACTGTAGTCAAATGTTTCATATGCTCTGCTTCTGTTTTACTGAAAATCAGTATGTCATCAAGATACACAATGACAAATTTTCTGATGAAATCCTTCAGGACTTCATTCATTAATCTCATGAAGGTACTTGGTGCATTTGTTAAGCCAAATGGCATAACAAGCCATTAGTACAACCCTTCATTGGTCTTGAATGTTGTCTTCCATTCATCGCCTTCTCTCATACGAATTTGATGATAACCACTCTTCAAATCAATCTTTGAAAAAAAATTCACTCCACTCAAGCAATCCATCAAATCATCCATCCTTGGTAATGAAAATCTATACCTTATGGTAATCTTGTTAATTTCTCTTGAATCTGTACATATCGTCTAGCCTCCATCTTTATTTGGACTGAGTACTGTCGGAACAACACATGGACTCATGCTTTCTCTAACTTACCCCTTGTCCATTAAATCCTAGACCTTTCTTTTGACCTCTTCATTCTCCTACGGTGTAAATATGTGCGTTGCTTTGTTTGGTAAACTAGCTCCTAATATGAGATCAATGTGATGACTTACACTTTTGATCGGTGGAAAAAAACGAGGTAATTCATCCATTACTATGTCAACAAATTCCTCCAGTAGCTTCTGGATTTACTCTGGTAGATCATCCACTCTTTTGCTAGTCAAAACAATTCTAGGTTTCCTGACCACAATGAATTGTGGATCTTCCTTCTTCTTAACCTCCTTAAGAAGTTCCTTCCCACTCATGAGAAGTACAATGTTACTTACCTCTGGTTTCACTTCTTTGTCCTTAATCAACAACAACATGTGAGTTCTCCCATTCGTTTCTAGGGTGTAATTGTTCTTCCTCCCATCATGAACCACATTCTTGTCATATTGCCAAGGTCTACCCAAAAATAGATGAAAAACATCCATGGGAATGACATCACACGATATCTTATCGTTATATCCTCCTATCTTAAATTCAACTAAACATTGTTTAGTGACTTTTACCTGATGTCCTTTTTGTAGCCATGAAACTCTGTATGGAGTTGGATGTTCAATAGTCTCCAGCTCCAGCTTTTCTACCATCTCTGTAGAAACGAGATTGTCTGTGCTACCACTGTCCACGATGACTTTGCATATCCTGTCTTTGGTCTTGCAAGCAGTCCTAAAAAGACTGTTCCTTTGCACTTGATTCTCCGCGTCCTTTTCTAGTGTTAAGAGAACCTTCCTCATCACCAGTGATATTTTTCCTTCAGCATCCTCTGCCTCAACATTCCGCCTTTGTGCTTTGGCAATGTGAGTCTCACCACCTTCTTTCTTCTTATCTGGACATTCATAAGATTTGTGTCCATTCTTTCCACATGTGAATCATTTTATTACTCCACCTCTGCCTCTTCCTCTTCCTCTAGTGTGAGGAAAAGTGTTGTTATCAGTATACTGTCCTCTTTGTTCAGTATACTACCCTCTCTATGAGCTTCCACCTCTCTCAGTTTGAGGCTAATGTTTCTTCCACTCTTCCTTAGGCTTTTGATTCCTATCTTGGACAACTGTTTTGCCTCTGGGATGACTTCTGCCTCGCCCTCTTTGACTTTTCTTTCGGCTCATCTTATCTTCAGCCTTCAGAGCCATCTGATAAGAATCTTCTACGGTCCGAATGATCATCATGCTCATCTCATCCTGAATGTCGTATCTTAGACCATCCATATACCTGGAAACCTTTTCATCATCACTTTCACGATGACCTTCTCTAATGTTTAGCTTGTAGAACTCTTCAATGTACTCCTTCACTGACATCACCTTCTGTCTCAAATTTTGCATCCTTCGAAACAAAGTAATTTGGTAATCCTTGGGTATGAATTTCGCCTTCATCTTCGTGACCATTCTATCCCAACTCCTAATTTTCTGTTTGCCTTTGCAGCGTCTATCAGCTTGTAGTTCATCCCACCACAATGTTGCATGTCCTTTCAATATTGTGACAACATGTTTGACCTTCTTGTCTTCCTCGACATATTCATCGTCAAAATACGTGTCCAGAGCTCTAATCCAGTCTAGAAGCTCTTCAACATCCAAGTTTCCTTCATATACTAGAATGTCCATTTTCTCCCTATCACTCATTCTTGCAATAACCCTAATCAGATGTTCATTTGTTGCATCCTCTACTGCAACTTCTTCTCCTTCATGTTCAACTTCATCTTCACTTTCAGATTCATTGACATCTCCAACACCGGCTGTGTGCCTTTGTTTTATTTCCATGTACACGAGTCTGGTGCGTATGTTATGCATATCTCTTTCCATGGTTGGATTTGGCACCTGCCTACCCCTTTCTCCTGGAATTTCCCTCTCCTATGGAAGATCGGGTGTTTGTTTGTTTCTTCTTCTCAGCGACATGGTAAATATTTCTTTTCCCTGCTACAGAAAGAAAAGAAATCTTTATGGGCTCTGATACCACTTGATGCAGACCCCCAACCCTCTATCGGCCCTCGGGTCAATGTCCACTACAGGATCATTCTAATTCCTACCCTTGAGTCAGATTGACTCTTCAATTCCTTTTCACGGAATCCCACGCACACAAAATGGTGCTTGTCCACAGGTCCTTACGAATTGAGCCCACGCAATCAAATACAAAGCATCAAATTCCAATATCCCCCTGACCAAACAATGTGGTCGTAATTCTCACGATATCAGAACTTTGGAGTTCGCGACTTCATGATTTCTCCTTCCAAGTCTCTCAACTCTTCGTCTTCCAAATTCACGATACCCGACATGCTGATATGGGTATGGCTCCTCCCCTTGTCAGCGCCCTCCGTGCATGACCATCGGCTAGGCTTAACACTAGCACCTCTCACTACTCGCCACTTCGCGAGTTTCAACGTCGACCTCCCGTGCTCTCCTTCCACGCACCCCCAAGATGTGAGAAGTCAACGGAGTGTTGACTCCTTTCACTAGGTGACACGGGTCCACCTGTCTCTCACCTGGGCCCACCTTGTGGTTCTGCCACATGTCTCTCGTGCCTAGCTTCGGCACTTCACAACTTTGCTCCCCAAGCGCTGCCTCCTTTGTATCCCGACACCCAAAGTTCCGAGATCCCGAACTCCTCGTTACTCCCTATCACAACTCGTGACTTCGATAATTTCGGGACAAAAGTCTCAACTCTCCAACTACCGAAACCCGAAATGTCTATCCGCCGAAACGGTTGATGACGTCCTTTCCCCATACTTATATTGCGTCTCGCGATTTTGGGAATCCCGGAACAGATATCTTGAGCTCCTATCCTCCGAAATGCCGAAATGGTGAATTTTGACTCGTTATTAATGCTAGCCCCACAACGAAACTTCTCACCCTATCGGGACTTCGCACTTCGCAATTTCGTGAATGTTGATGTAAGGTTTCGAATCCCCGAAGTGAGAATTCACGAGTGATCCAACGTCCCTTGTCGACTTGGATCCTACGGTTCGATTTCTCCTGAGCTTGCACGTGGAGAATACTCGCGTTAACTTCTCTACTCCTCTTCAATATCTAACATCACTCAGAATTTTGTGAATTCTCCATGGAGCATTCCGACCATCCAATTCCTCCTTGACATCTCCTACGAGATGAACAAGTTATTCCTTCACGGCACTTGTCCACCTACAAAACAACTTTGCTAAGCCTCCTTCCAACACTTCAAGGCACTAGCCCTCTTGAGCTTTTCTTCGACAAATTCGAAGACTCTATCCCTCCTGAGCTTTCTTGAAATCCTCAAGTACTCTGGGGATAACTCTTGTGTGCACTCCTTGCAAAAAATTCTTCAAATATGTTCTAGTATTTGAACCTCTTCGACTCTGTCCACTCCTTGCAACAACAGTCTTTCAATAATTCCATTAGGTTGTAAGCTCCGAGACTCTACTCGACTTGCGCACACCTTGCACGACTCCTGTGCTTAACTTGCACTTCCGCGAGAATGAGAACAATGTTATCCCTCCTGAGATTTTAGACATAAAAACTATGAACCCTTGTCAATGCACTCCTTGAGGACAAACTCCACTACACTCCTTGAAGGAATTTTACTCACTCAGGTTGAGAAATAATTGAAACTCATTCCTTACTCTCTCTCTCTCTCTCAGATTTCAAACATTCAACAAGAAATCATTCATACATAGCGTAACAACAAATGCATAACAAAAAGAGTAAAGAAGCTATAAGCATAGCATGCAACATACATACACAGAGAATATCACAACACCATAAGTCCGAATCAAAGCTTCATGTATTAATTCAGGACTTGTGTACATGGGTGTTTTCAAATACAACCCTCTGCTCTCTCTCTCTCAATAGCTGAATGTATCTCTTCTCCTCTATGCTCTATGCTCAATTGATCATTATAATGTTACAATTTACAAGATGAGGGTGTCTATAGTTGGTTTTCCCTCCTACACTCTAAACTGTCTAATCTGCATTTAAATCTACCTACTCACATTAATTATGTATTAATGCCTTCACCTACTATAGATGAGAGCGGATCACTCAAGATATGTTTACAATATCTAAGTGTGCTTCCTCTTAACTATTACATTAACATCTGCACATTTATTTCAAAACATCTCAAAACACTTTTGCAACGTGCTGAAATGCATTGGCGATTGTCCTAGCTGTCTTCCACCTCCACGCTTGCTTGTTGTTGGCGATGCTCCTGCATCAAGATGTTGTTTTCAGAGAGGTAAAAGACGTGTCCAAATAGGAATTCCTACCAACACAAGATGAATCTGAGAAAATAGAGCTTGAGTTGGATGATGCAAAATCTGAATCATCTGAAGAAGAGGAAGCAGAAGAAGAAGAAGAAGAAGAATCTCATACCCTAGTATTGAGGAGATCAGTGAGAGATAAAATGCAACCAGAAAGGTATAGTCCACCTGATTTCCATTCCAATTTTTCTTTATCTATTACTAATGATGATCCCAGAACTGTCAAGGAAGCAGTGAATTAAGAGGATAGTCAACTCTAGAAGAAGGCCATGGTTGAAGAAATGGATGCCTTAGATAAGAATGAGGCATGGGATATAGTTGAGTTGCCAGCTGGAAGAAAATCTGTTGGTAGAAAATGGTTGTTTAAGAAGAAGTTTAATGCACAAGGTAAAGTGAAGAAATACAAAGTTTAGTTAGTAGAAAAAGGTTATTCCTAGGTAGAGGGAATTGACTTTGGTGAGATTTTTTCTCCTATTGCTAAGTTAGCTTCTATTAGATTTATTTTATCTATTGTTGATGCTTTTGTTCTTGAGGTGGAACAGATGGATGTGAAGACAACATTCCTACATGGGGATCTGGAAGAATAAATATACATGAAGCAACCAAAAGGCTTTGTAGTGAAGGGAAAGAACGAGTTGGTCTGTAAGCTAAAGAAGTCACTATAGTCTGAAGCAATCACCTAGGATGTGGTACCAAAAGTTTGAAACATACATCCTTGGATTGGGATTTGTAAGAAGCAAGGATGATCACTGTGTATATTCCAAGAAGGTTGGTAATCACTTCATTTATGTAGTGTTGCATGTTGATGACATGTTGTTGGTAGGAAATAACATGGATGTTATCAAGGAGGTGAAATTGCAGCTATCCTCCAAATTTGACATGAAGGATCTCGGTGCTGATAACTTCATTCTAGGAATGGATATTAAAAGAGATTGTGCAAAGAGGAAACTCTGGTTGAATTAGAGAAAATATGTTGAGACGATATTACAGAGGTTTAATATGCATGGAAGTAAACCAGTCAAGGTTTCTATTCCTATATGTGTAAAAATATATGCAGATCAGTGTCCCAATACACAAGAAGAAGAAGAGAACATGTCCCATGTTCTGTATGCCAGTGCAGTTGGCAGTTTGATATATGCAATGGTCTATACTAGACCAGACTTTGCACATGCAGTGGGATTTTTGAGCAGGTATATGTCAAAAACAGGGAAGGAGCATTGGACAAAAGTAAAGAGGGTCTTCAGGTATCTTCGTGGCACTACCAGTTATGGATTGTGCTACCAAGGAAGACCAAGATTGGACACAGTAGTGGACATACATGGCTTTGTTGATGCAGAATGGGCTGGAGATATGGATCACAAAATATCTACAAGTGGTTATTTGTTTAACCTATTTGGAGGAGGAATCAGCTGGATGAGCAAAAGACAGGCTGTAGTGTCACTCTCAACTACAGAAGATGAATACATGGAAGCCACTCATGTAAGCAAGGAAGAAGTATGGTTACAAAGATTGTGTTCAGGTATTGGGTTGGTACAACAAGAAATGAGATTAGATTGTGACAGTCAGAGTGCAATCTTCCTGGCAAAGAACCCAACTTATCAATCGAATACAAAGCATATTGATGTTCAGTATCACTTTGTGAGAGACATGGTTGAGGAAAAGAAGGTGTTGTTGGACAAGGTTGACACTTTGAAGAATGTTGCAGATTCATTGACAAATTTTGTAAGCATAGAAAATTTATCCTGGTGTAGAGTAACAATGGGCATTGTTGCCCTAGATTGTTGACTATATAATCCCCTAGACCCATGGATGCAAAGAAAACAACAAGTGGGAGAATGTTGGGTATGTGTTATATTCGTTACATGTGTGTGTGTGGGCGCGTCAGATTCGACAACTGTGTCTAACGATCCCTCTAGTAGTGCTCTTTGTGTCATGTGCATCAGGCGCTTTCCTAGGGGGTTCTGAGGGGCGACCAGGTATGCCCCCCTTGTTTACGCGCAACATCTCAAAAATATTTTTGGGGCAGTTTTTGCTATTTTTAGTGGATTTTGCTATTTTTAGCGGTTTTCTAAATTAATCCTGGATTAAGGGAACACGGGTTTTGGTATCTACAGAATACCTAAAAACATTGTATATATTGTATGGTGAATGGTGAAATTCGATATAATGAAATAAGAAAGGTTTTCCCGGTTGAGGGTTTTCGATATAACTCTTTGTGTACTATGTGAATGAGCCATTGATTAATTTCTGTTTTTCTTAAGAATCTATATGCATTGTTGTACTTCACAGGTTTAAAACTTACAAGGTCACTCTAAGAGGAGGGCACATAGTAGTTCAAGTCCATCTCCTACCCGAAATCACAGGATATCTGGAGTGGATAAACTAAAGGGATAAATGAACAACATTAAGCCTCCTACATTTGATGGAGAACATAAGAAGGAGGAAGATGTCGAGACATGGTTGCTTGGCATGAGGAAATATTTCCAACTGCAGAATTATTCCTCTCATGCAGAAGGAAGAATTGTGATGTATCAACTGAAAGGAAAATAATCCATGTGGTGGGATCAGCTTATGCAAGTGAAACGCATTAGAGAGAAAGATATAACTTGGAAGTAATTCAATAGGTATTTCTAGAAGAAATACTTGACTAAAATATACTATGAAAGGAAGATGAAATATTTCTTTGAACTCAGGTTGGGCAGCATGACCATTGATGAATACGAACGAATCTTTTTGGAATTAATGAAGTATGTCCCGTTCATCAAAGATGAGACTGTCAAAATTCAAAGGTATCTGAGTGGACTACCACCTTCCATTGGGGACAAGATTCAGTATGATGACCCTAAGACTATGGAAGAAACAATAATAAGAGAGAAATTCTTATGTGAACAACAAAGAGATAAGCCTACCTTTCAAAAGACTTGGGATGACCAGAAGAAGTTCAAGAAAGAGCAGAGGCAGAAGGGAAACAAACATCCCTTTTTTAGAAATGGTCCTCAAGGACAGCCATTGTTTAGAGATCCAAGAATGGCTAACATAGGGGAACAAAGGCCAAGGAAGACGCCCATTCAGTGTTGGGGCTCTCAGGGGAACAACAAGTACATATATTGTCCCCACAAAAATGGCAATGTGAGTGTGGTCCATAATGTTTAGCAAGTTGAAGCAGTGGAAGACATGGGCAGTAGAATACCAAGAATCTAAGCATCCCTGGACAAAAAGAAAGAAAAATATCAGTCGCACATGATTGAAGTGGAAGGTATGATCAACAACCATGCCTTTATTATTTTAATTGATTCAGGGGATATCCATATTTATATATATCCTAGAGTGGTGGAAAGTTTGCAATTGTCGAGAAGGAAACATGAAAAGTCTTGGTTAGTGAAGTTGGCTACAGGAACCAAGAGGAAAGTCACTGAGTTAGTTAACTCCTGTCTAGTGGACATGAACGGACTGAGCACAAAGGATGAATTGAACATTATTCCTTTAGGTTCTTATGACTGCCTAATTGGGATGGACTGGTTGGACCAACACCATGCCATCCTGGACTATCGTAACAAGGAATTCACTTTCCTGGATGAGGAAGGAAATCAGAAAACAATCCAAGGAATTCCCAGAGTTGTTGCTATCAGAGAAATCTCAACAATGCAACTGAAGAAGTGCTATAGAAAAGGCTATCAATTATTTGCAGCTCATGTGGAGGAAGCATCTAAGGATGAGGTCTCAAAGATTGAATACCATGCAACATAAAAAGATTTAGAAGATTTATTGCAGGAGGTACCAGGATTACCCCCGAAAAGAGATATTGACTTCTTGGTAAACCTGATGCCTGGAGAAGCTCCAGTATCAAAAGCTCCTTACAGAATGAGTACACCAGAGATGAAAGAACTACAATTTTAGCGTGAAGATCTTATGAAGAAGGGGTATATACGCCCAAGTGTGTCACCTTGGGGTGCCCCGGTCCTGTTCGTGAAGAATAAGGATGGGACATTGAGATTATGTATCGATTTCAGACAATTGAAAAAAGTAATTGTAAAGAACAAATATCCTCTACCGAGGATTTATGACCTCTTCGATCAATTGAAGGATGCGAGGATATTTTTGAAGATAGGCCTCGGGTTGGGATATAACCAAGTAAGGATAAAGGATGAAGACATCAACAAGACCACCTTTAGAACAAGGTATGGTCATTACAAGTTCATAGTGGTGTCATTTGGGCTATCGAACGCACCCCCTATTTTTATGTACCTAATGAATGGTGTATTCAGGGACTATCTAGGCAAGTTTGTCATAGTCTTCCTGGATGAAATTTTGGTGTATTCCAAGTTGGAGGAAGAGCATGAATAACATTTGAGGATGGTGTTGCAAGTGATAAGAGAGAACCAACTATATGTCAAGTTGAGAAAATGCTTGTTTTATAAAAAACAAATCCATTATTTGGGGCCTATTATTTCAGAGGATGGGATAGTTGTAGATCCTAAGAATATTGAGGCCATTAGAGAATGTTCAGTGTCGAAGAATGTAGTAGAAGTCATATCCTTTATGGGTCTAGCTGGTTATTAAAGAAGGTTCATTGCAGGATTCTCAAGGATAGCTCACCCTATCACTTCCTTGCAAAGGAAGGAGAAGAAACTTTAGTGGACAGAAGAATGTGAGAAAATATTTCAACGATTGAAGCAGTTGTTAACAAGTGCTCCAATCCTGAGGATTGCAGATCCGAATGAAGAATTTGTAGTGTCTACGGATGCATGAAAAGAAGGACTGGGAGGAGTCCTCAGTCAGAATGGGTTCGCAATTTGTTATGAATTCAGAAAGTTGAAAGAGAACGACTATGTAACTCATGATTTGGAGTTGGTGGACATCGTTCACGCTCTAAAGAAATGGAGGCATTAACTCATGGGAAAGAGGTTCGAATTGAGAACAGACCATAGTGGTTTGAAGTATTTGTTTGATCATCCAACCTTGAATGTTAGGCAGAGTAGGTGGCTTGATTTTGTTTGTGAGTACGACCTTGATATCAAGTATATCAAAGGAAAGGAAAACAAAGTGGTTGATGCACTCAGCAGGAGAGTGCATGAATTTCATGCTACAACCATTAGCATGTACCGAACTGATACTAAAGGCAAAATTTTGGAGGCTGCAAATGCAGATTTGTAGTACAGGGATTTGGTAGTAAAGATATAGCAAGGTAAAATTCCACAGAAAGTGGAAAATTATAAATTGGAAACCGATGGAACACTTATGCACAAGAACAAAATTTACGTACCTAATGTCCATGACTTGAAACTTATGATTTTCAATGAAATGCATAATGTTACTTATGATGGACACCCTAGATATCAGAAAACTATGGCAGAAGTCAAGATCCATTACTTTTGGCCAAGTATGAAGAAAGAGATTGCAGAATACATTGCCAGATGTATGGACTGCCAGAAGGTTAAAGCTGAGCATAGGCACTCAGCAGGATTGTTGCAACCTTTACCCATTCCTGAGTTGAAGTGGGAGGTAGTGACAATGGATTTCATCAAAGTATTGCCTAGAAAAGGCAAGCAACATGATTCAATCATGGTGGTGGTGGACAAGCTTATGAAACCTGCCCATTTTATTCCATTAAAGACTACTCACAAGGAAGCTAACATTGTTGATATTTTTATGAGGGAAATAACACGATTTCATGGTATTCCCAAGACAATTGTGTATGACAACGACCTGAAATTTACCTCAAAGTTATGGAAGTGGTTGTTCAAAGGATTCAGAATGAATCTAAACTTCAACATTGCTTATCATCCTGAGTCTGATGGACAGACAAAGAGGGTGAATAGAGTAATAGAAGACATGCTAAGGATGTATGTGATGGACAAACCATTTAAACAGGAAGACTACCTACACTTGGTAGAATTCACCTACAATAATGGATATTAAGCATCGTTCAAGATAATACCATTTGAAGCACTTTATGGAAGAAAGTGCAATAATCCAATAATCTGGGATAATTCGGCTGATAGAGAAGTTGTTGGGCCAGAGTTTCTCAAGGAAATGGAAGAACAAATGATGAAAATTAATAAGAATTTAAAGGTTTCCCAAGACAGACTGAAAATTTATGTTGATAAAAACAAAACCCATGAAGAGTTTAAAGTGGGTGATCATGTTTTCCTGAAAGTGAAAGATAATAGAAGTTCCCTGAGGTTGGGAAACTGTTCAAAGTTGGAAGCCAGATTTTGTGGGCCATTTGAAATCCTAGAAAGGATTGGGATAGTTGCATATATGCTTGCATTACTTGCATCCATAACTGTACATAATGTGTTCCATATTTCATTGATTAAAAAATATATACATGATTCTAATCATGTAATCAATTGGAATGTTATTCTGGTGGAGCAAGAAGGTGTCCTGCAAGTGCATCATGTGCGAATATTGGACCGGAAAAACAAACAGATCTGAAATTGAACCATAGGGCTTGTAAAGGTCCATTGGACCTGGTACGGTCCTGATGACGCGACATGGGAGCATGAATATGCCATGCGGGAATAACACCCTCATCGTTTTTAAGATTTTGAAAATCTTGCTGATGCTGTGAAAAGAGTTGCACTGAGGATAGTGAAAAAATAAGGGGAGGGGATTGTAATACCCCAAGGACAAGCCCCTGTTGTATTTATGAATTGTAAACATGTTTTTAAGGCTGGTGAGATGAGTATTGATAAGATGGTGGGATTATGTGTTTGTTGGGGTTGGAGAGCCTAAGTGTTAAAGGACAGGAGCTTGTTTTTGTATATGTAATTATGAAGAACATTAATAAAATATAAACATTGTTGTGTGCAGACTGACCACGAAGAAAGAAGGATGGGGGACTAAGCTTCCACAAAGTGGGTAAGGGAAAGGGGGATGAAAGGTTGGAAAGAGGGGCTAAGATTAGGGGCTTAAGTCCTTGAGAATAATAATTTATTATTATTCGAAAGCTATGTGAAAGACATGTTTTTTATCCTAAGTTCCTGGAAAAGGGAACACATACTTGATGGAGTGAATGCAGCTTCATGGGAGACATGTGTCGATCCAATCACATGCAATTTAACCCAAGAATTGAGCCATGATGGGGGTTCATCCTCCATTATTTTGTCCACTATCTGAATCGGGTGGCGTCGACTTCTGATCTCTGCATACCCTCATGCAACACTGAAACCAAAAAATTGTGATGTTTTCCTGAGAAGCCAACACATCCTCCATCTAAACTGTTTGAGTCTACGTTCGACCTCTACGTTGATTCCTTGTCACACACCCTGAAAATCAATGGCAAACCTGTTGACTGAGTCGTGTCTCTTGTGTGTCCTGTGAACCCAGTTTATCCACACTGCAAATCCAAATTAATACTTAACCATTTGGGTTGTTGTCCTATGTGTTACCTAAACCGTGTTGTGTCTTTGTGGGACTGTTGTTGTTTTTGGACATCCACACCCAATTTTCTTGTTGTCGCTGTCACCTGTGAGTTAACTGAATGTTGTTGATTTTGTTGTTATCCTTACCTTGCGGGAATTGAGATGAAAACTGGTTGAAGAACTGATTTTTCAGACCCATGGTTAAAGAGGCGTGAGTAGCTCTCTCTAGGCGAGAGAGTCTGCTGGGAAGTGGTTTTGTCCCAGAGAGAGTCCAGCACCAACTACGGATCTTTGAGAATTCCTGATCTGATATGTTGCCAAAACCCAGAGAGGGAGGTTAAGCAAGTGATGGATTGTTCTTGTGAAGGTGTATACTCCTGGGTGGAACAAACATGTGGGGAATGAGAGTCTGTGAGTAGTGGTCGTAAAAAGGCTCCTAGAGAGAATCCTTTCGGTTGCTCTGTGCAGTTTTCCTGTAACCTCAGCCTAGTCTAGGACTCCCTTGCCCTGGGTGGATATTAGTCCCAACTCAAGGGTGACCCATTGCTAAGCATGAGGAGCAGCGTGGTCTAAGGCTGGAAGGTTTATGGAATATCTGCACGTAGTTGGTGGAGTTACTCCAGTTTCAAAGATAAGTATCATTATGTGTTTAATTTCAATTTAAATGCATGTCTGTGATGCTTATATGTTTTCATGCATTTCATTGCAATTATGAATTATTTTTAATTCTATTATTTCTGTATGTTAGAAGTAATATTGTGATTACTCGATATTGTTTGGTTAAATTCCATTAAATATGCAT
>JZKD02S1318650.1:44681-90914 GCA_000966675.3 Picea glauca
CATTGCATTTCCCTTCCATCTCTTGTCATGCCATGCCATGCCATGTATTTCCATGCCATGTCATGCCATGCCTTGCAATGCCATTCCATTCCATGTATTTCCATGTCATTCCTTGCCTTGCATTGTATTTCCAGGCCATGCCTTGTCTTTATTTTCCATGCCATGCCTTACATTGCATTGTCTTTCCTTGCATCACAAAGTCTTGAATTTCCATGCCATTCCTTGACATGCCATGTCTTTCCTTTCCATGAAATGCCTTTCCTTTTCATGCCATGACATGCCATGTCATGCCATGACATGCCATGTCATGCCTTTCATTTCCTTGTATTTCCTTGGCTAACCACAATTCATCTAAAATTTACTTTCATTATGATATTTATAAAACAATTCTTTTGTAAAAATATAGTTATTTTCATTGTTAGAAAGAATTTGTTTTCAAGTTAATTTAATAAAAAAATAATGGCATTCATGTTTCATACCTAAAAATTACAATCAAAGGATTCATTAAGCATGAAATTGTACAACTTATTATCCCATCTATCTTAGATAAAATACTTGCATGAGAATTTCAATGTGATAACATAATCTTTGTTTATCCAYATATCTTAYGTATCTTCATAGTTTTGATACATGGATTATTATAATTAATAAKATTCTCTTAGGCATATTTTGTATTGCATGAAAAACAACATAACTTCAAGGCTTTATTTAAAATGAAAGAAATAAAAACTAATCTTTCAACTCAATAACTTTTATAACAAGATATAGCATGTAGACCTAGACCTASACCTTTCCTTTCCTTTCCATGTCTAGATTTTCTTTTCCTTTTCATGTCATGAMTTGACTTTCCTTGCCTTTCCTTCCATTTCCATACCTATACCTAGACATTTCCTTTCCATGCTTTKCCTTGTCATGCCTTGTCTTTCCATGGCTTATGTCGCAATCTAGGTCATGGTCTATGTCATAGTATAGGTCATGGTAATGGTATAGGTATAGGTCCTTGTCTAGGTCTATCTCTAGGTCATGTTTTAGGTTTAGGTATAGGTCATGGTTTAAGTATAGGTCTAGGTCTATATCATGGTAATGGTTTAGGTCTAGGTCTATTTCCAACATGTCCCTGAATGGCTTGAGGAGGTGAGGTGAAACTCGTAATAAAACTCAAACCAAGATTCAGATGGACTTACCATCAATTGCATTGTGTTGGCACAGGGGCAGACCCAGGGTTCAATGCTTAACAATGCACCAACAAAACCCCGACTATCGTCCCTTTCGGAAACACCTGCGAAGAAGGCGAAAGATCACCTGAGGTAGAAGAAGGAGGGGTTATAGTACGCAGGTGTCTATAACCAGGCTGGGACACAGATCTGTGATAATAGCACTTTGCAGGATATTCCATTAATGCTTAGGAAGTGACATGCATTAGTTTATTAACCCTATTAACATCACATAACATAATCAAAGATAGATATAGCATAGTAACAACAAAATATTATGCACCTTAGAGACTTAGCACTTAGCATTGTGGGTTAGATCCAAGATTTTAACATAAGAAAAGTATTTAAGTAACACATACATATCCATTACACATCCTAATCTAAGAACTAAGAAAAACATAACAGAAATAACATTGCACAAAGCAAACCATGAGACACCAGATATACATGGTTCACTCCAGGGTGGGGCTATGTCCACAAACCGCTTCGCCTCTTTATTAATCGCCTGAATATTACATTCATTCACTCATGTGCACTACGCCACAGAGTCAATAATTGCACCAAATAGGATATCTACACACTGAGCATCAAATCCTCCTTCCAAAACTAGGTAAAGGCATAGAACCAACTCTCTATCGATCACAAATCCTTAACGCACATACATTACTTTGCACACAGAACTACATTCACTTCACTAACTAATTCTATAATACATTCTTCTTTATTTATATTTTACAACCCCTTACAATAAGGCCTAATCATGGGAAAACCCCATGGGCTGACATCCCCTAAAACCCATTACAAAACCCTAGAGTACCCTTTACTGGGTCCACTTAAACCTCAAAATTGGTGAGATCCACGATCTCATCTCTCCCTGGCCGATCCTTCTTCGAACAACATGTCGAAGTCCAAAAGTGGTTCAAAGCCGACCAAATTTTCCAAAGACATGGTTGAGGGCCAACAAGCCCCCAATACTCACTTGTGAATCGTCCCGAGTCACTCAGGTATGGAAAATGATTCTTCGAAAGCCTCGATCTTAACTCGATTTGCCTCGACTTGCTGCTTCTCCTAAGCCTCATGCCCAACGAGCTCCTGGATTGTCTTCTCTATAACAGGCCCTTCCAGGCGATGTTCTACCATTGCAACTACTTGATATAGTTGTGATCCCTACCCATCAATTTCTTTGAACACCTTACAAGATTCATCCTACACAGTTTGTAGCTTATGGGTGACTTCCATCACCTTACCCTGGAGGGAAGTGATATGTTTTTGTACTGCGTTCTTCTCCTCGGATCTCTTCATTTTTTCCACTGTAGTGAATAGCTTCATTTGTGCCTACAATGAGAATTCTTGCTACTGCGCCTCCTATAACTGCTCTTCCAACTTCCTTAGCTCTAAATCCTCGGCGAGGCATTCATATGTCTGGGTGCTTTTATCACTTAATTTTTTACATTTCGAGGTGAGGGATCTTATTCTTACTACTATGTTTTTGGCGGACTCCTCCCTCTAGTCACACACCAACTCGAGGTGCTCAGTACTGTTTGGGCCTCCAATTTTGTTATCCTAGCCTAAAGTTGTTGGAGGGTCTCTGTGAGATTCACTATTTGAACTTTGACCTACTCTTGCCCCTCCTATGCCAAGACTGGCACAAAGTGACATGCTTTACATACCACTTCTTTGACCATGGCCCGCTTTGTGAGAAGCTTCTCTTTTTCCCTTTGTAGATGGGATTTTTCCTCTTGAAGCTATGCCTAAAGATCTTCTTTCTCACTTTCTTGGGCTGCTACACTGTACTGCGCTGCTCGTAATTGTGTTAAGACTTCATATTTCTCCTTTTTCAAGGCTTTAGTAGCCTTCTCCTTTTCTTCTTGAGATCTCTGGAACTGAGCTTCTGTTGCATCCGCAAGCCTTCTCAATTGGGTTGGTTCATCCCCCAATTTTTCAGTCTGTGACAAGGAATGTGCAGAAGACGCAGTAGGTACTACGTAGACCAAGAGAACAACTTGTTGCACTTCCTTCAATTCTCTCTCAATACTTCCATATAGCTCCTCTTTCTTCTCTCCATATCTTTGCAACATGTCCTCAGAGGCCTCCTCCATAGCTCTGCAAACTAGGTTGATGTCGTCGTCAGTGAGAGTGGCCTCCAACTGTGGCTTATTGGTGTGCATCTTCTTCCTTGCTGAAGGTTTCTTCGGAGAAACCTTCCTCTTTTGCCGTGTTATTGTCCCAGTAGGGGGATCTTCCAGTGGTGTAGCTTTGCCTCCTCCTTGTTATTCTTCTCTTTCATCTCCTCCTCCTTGTCCTTCTACTTCGTTTTCTCCTCCTCCTGACGAGTCAGACCCGTTATCTCCAGAAGCATTGTGCTCTTCATCACTCTCTATGTCCTAGACTTCATCCTCATTTTTCTTCTTCTTCATCCCACTGGACTGTATAACATGTTCATCTCGGGTAACTATGGGGCTTCCTATGGTGTCAGTGTCGGATAATTATGCATCGACGACAGGTACAAGAAATTCCTTTGGCCATTCCTTTGTGATCTTCTCCATATCATCATCCATCATCTTGTAGTATGACTATAATTCTTCCTGGTTCTCATCTATTCACGCAATGACGTAGATGAAGTGAAGATCAACGCGGAACTTCGCTATGGTTCGGTACTGGTGCAGGGTGTGTGGTGTCATATGTGGGAATGATTTGATGGTGATATTAAACTATTGATAGTATCCATGAAACAAGGCATTGGATTACCACTACTTTTTCATGTCGTTGTTATAACACAGGGTTGAAAATCGAGCGGCCAATGGCTCCGAGGGTTCGATCTCTAGGAAGGTGGATCCTTCAAGAATTTTCCAAGCGATAAATGTGATCAAAATGATTATCCAGCTATGATGGATTTCATATCCCAAACCTGACGACCTATGTGGGGCAGCACTTCCTCACTATATTTCCAGCTAGGAGTTTGCAAGAAAGGCACGCTGCACCATCCTATATAGAGGCTACCTTGTAACCTCTCTTTCCTTTCTCTACCTCTCCATAAGCTTCTTTGATGTGTTTCATCAGGTAAAGGTCTGAGGCCTTCCCTAAATAAAATTGTTGAGGGTCATGACCCTTCACACTTAAGCCTATGATCCAGTGGATCAACGTCAGATCCATAGTAATCCTTCTATCAAGACACAAATATCTGCCATTATAGCATGACAGGAGGAGCTTAATGCAAGCGTTTACCTCCTGGTAGCGGCCAAAATGCAGGATATTCATTACATTCAACACGATGGACTGTGCCAGCCCCTTAATCCATGGCTGTGAGACAAGGTGAGGTTTTTTCCCGGTTGTCTTCGTGAGATAGCGATGAGGATCCAACATGGAATAGTTCCTCTGGTCTCCTAAGTTGAAGTCATTTTTCTTCAAGAACGGGATCTATCCTAACTGACTCCCGACTATGCGAATTTCTTTCGGAATGTCCACAGTAAAAATGAAGTACTCAAAGTTGTGAGGGTTGTTTTCACAGTTAACAGATCCAACCAAAGGTGGAATATAAGGAGGTAGGATCAACGGGATCTGCTTTGCATTAGCCATATCACTGTGGTTTTTACTTTTTTGTTCAGTTACGAGGTTGAAACGACCGAAACAACGTCCATTCGAAGGGGAAGCCTCCAGTCCCCTAGTCGATGACACATGGATACCTTTGGATGTCGGTCTTTTCGCCATTATCTTCTTAAGAACTTCCTCGACAGATTTCTCTGATTCACTAGGTTCACCTGAAATTCTAGCTTTTAATAGACAAGCGGGGTAGACAAACGGACAGACGAGGTTTAGTTCCAAATAGCAACATGCAACACACCTCGACACTTGGAAAATTATTTTCTTATCTCAGTCAATCACGGCTAGAAAAAAGTGGTCACAACGCAGCGACCAGCTAGTTAAATAAGCAAGGCATCGTGACGGATCTTCCAACGACCAAGAAATTCTTGCATCAATGTAAATTTGTCTATTATGGCATGGTCTCAACTTCTGAAAGTGGTCCATAAGCCCATAAATGTGTTTTCTAACCGTTATTAAGAATCATTCTAATGGTCAGGGTGCCTCTAACGGTCATATATATTTTCCAGGGTGAAGTCCAATTCTGCGCAGACCTGTTGTTCCATCGAGGTTCAAATCCTGTGAACCTGCCTTCTGCGAGGTTCCAGTCTGCGAAGTCTTCCATCTGGTTTTTGTAGCTTCTTGTAGCTTTTCCAACTTGGCTTTATTTTTCATTGATATTCCTTTCCTTCTTCCCTGTGATTTGTGTCTCTCTAACTATTTATGGAATCATCTTTACATTTTTATTCTTATCTTCCCCTAGCATGGTGGCTTCGTACTGTTGAGGTTCCCTCAAGAATTATGAAGTTAATATGCCTTTTCTCAACACTTCCTAAGTGGACATACTTATTTCTTGAATAGATAGGTCCTTCAAGCCTTCTTTCATTCTTTCAACCTTGAAAACTAATTATCTTTCCTTTTGTCCCTCTTACGTTGTTACTTTTCCCTATTGCTTCGACTTATCCTCTCGTTCTTCTATTAGTCGGTCTATTTTCTTAAATATGAAATCTCTTAATTCTTTCTTTTTCTTTTTTGTAGCTTCTTCCTCTTCTTTCCTTCTGATCTGATCCTTCTCAATCCAATTTTTGCCTAGCAATAGTGGGAAAGGGGCATTGTCCCCAACAAACCTAATGACTTCAAATTCTTCTTCAGTCGATGTTCCATGAAAAATAATAGGTAAACTAGTAACTCTTCCACATAAGGTTATCATCTTTCCCTTAAACAAGACTATCCTTCCTAACGACGGTACCACATTAGGCTTTCCCTATATTCCCCAAGTTTCTTCTGTCATAATGTTCACTTGTGTTTCTTCATCCAAGACATAGTCGATGTCAAAGTCTTCTATTCTTGCACTTATGTGTTGTTTTTCTTTCAGGATTTCTAGTAAAGTGACATCTTTATGAACATTCATCATTTCTTTCAACTGTAATAACGTAGTCTAAACTTCTTCTGACCTATTCTCTTTATGACTTTCTAACATTCCCTTAGTCTCTTGACTTTCTTCATAGTTTTCTTGTCTCATGTTCATTCCTTCAACTTTAGCAATAATCCTTGGACAATCCTCGACCTCATGACCAACAAACTTACAACAAAGACAAATAGGGCGTACCTAAGAAAATTCCTTAGAAATATGTCTCGGCCTTCTGCAATTATAACACAAATTCAATCCTCTTTTTCTTTTAAATGTTCCCCAACCTTTTTGGTACTGTGCACTTCCCCTGGGATCATAGTGTTGGACCTGCAATATGAAAAAAAATATTCTAGGTTCTTGCATCCCCTTATTAGTCCAAAAACTCTTTCTATGAATAGGAATAACATATCTTTCTTCATTTCCATTAAATTTAATCAAATCAACTTTTTCTTTCAACTACACCCTAGATTTCAGAGTAGGACAAAATCTATTAAACATACTTAATTTATACTTTCAAAACAAGAAATATCACTTTTCCTTCTCTTACCAAAGAACAAACCTTTTTTATTTTAGGATCTTACCACTTTTCTTCAGATCAGCGTGCCTCCTTGGCACAAAGCTTCGCAAGTCAAGTAGAGTATTGTGCACTTCATAAACAGATCTATGCACATATCTTCTCTTTTTCTTTAGTTCAGATCCCAGCAATCATAGTTCCAGGTATCGACAACGAAACCATTTGTTGGCACAGGGGTAGACCCATTGTTCAAAGCTTAACAACGCACCAACAAAAACCCAACTATCGGCCCTTTTGACAACACCTGCGAATCATGTGAAGTCTCACCCTATTGACGGGCAAAATTGACCACTCGTCAACTGAAGGAGTGAATCCGGTCCGTGGTTGTCTACTTAACCCAAGATGTTTGGATTAATCCACTCTGATGGGTTTAGCAGCTCCGTTGGCCAATCTAAGTCCTAAAAAAGTAAAAAAAACAAAATTAAAGAAGATAAAATAACTTAATGAAAAACACTTGTTGAAAACTATATACAAATCTAAAATATACTTACAGTTTGCTAATTAATATTTATAAAATAGCTCTACTTATTATATGTATGATATATCCAAATGATTATATCTCTAATATATGTATAATATTTATAGAATGGAAATTTTAATCTAAATCTGTGAAAATCAAATATGAATTGATTTTTTTTTAACGATAGCAGAACTATCATTCAATATTTTTTATTTATTTTTTATAATTCTTATAAACAAGAGATGAAATAGAAAACCATCTAATTGAAAACAGAGATGAGCAGTAAAATGCATTTACATTACATAAAATTTCTATATTATTTAAACTAATAAAATAAAACTAGCAAACTAACCTGTAATCGCATCTCCTATTCGTCCTGTGTACAGTATCCCATTTCGCTCTTTGATGAGGCAAACCGGAACAGATATTACAAATTATCCTTGTAAATGAGAAACAGTATTGAATGTGAATAACGGAACATATAAGAGATGTAGTAACAACAATTTTATAATTTCACAAATGGTCACATTGAGATAAATCCTGTTGTGAAAATTCGTGTATAAATGTTCAATGAATAAAGAAGATGAATCTTCTAATCTCAAATTTGAACAAGATAATTACTGTATGTTATATAAGGGATATAAAACATGGATATCATATAAATTCTATCACACCATTATGCAATAAACCATGATATCTAAAGTAGTTACAATTCAATTACAAATCAAAATGACCATAACTTGAATAAAAACACGATATATCGAAGCTAAAGCTGTGAAAATATCTTCTTATATTCAAGTCTATCAATCATAAATCCATAATTTTTTGCTCCCAGGCAGCGATGATGTTCAGTTTACAAAACAACATATTTATATAGGTTACAGGATCAAAACGTTTCATGTTGATAACATCTAATTTGTTCCAAAAAATGTGGGGAATGCAACCTCCCAGATTCTACTCGATACCAAAAACTAAAAGCCTATTCTAAAACAACATAAAGATAGCATGCCGAAAGATGCCAACAATGCTTCAAATCTCCTTTAGAAATCATAGGTTCCTGAAAACACATAAGATTAAAATATTTCAGATGCATTTTCAGTTATTAAACAAGTAATTTGAATTTTTTTTAACTAGCTACAAAATCTCACGATTCTGTAGCTAGTTATAATTATAACTAGAATCATATTCTATTGAATCAATCAAAACAAACTAAAAATAATCTATGCAAACAAATCATGTATTCTAATTTGAAAAAGACAAAATCATCCTAAACTTATTTTTAAAAAATCATACCTCAAATTAAGGGATTCGACTTAATCAAGCAATCTTTGAATTTACTATTGCAGTCATTGCTTCCACATTCTTAAAAACAATAGACCCTGTGGTTTTTTGTCGTTTGTCTTTGGTTTGACCTACGAATTGAAGTCTTCTATTCTCCTTTGTTAGCAAATTCACCTGGTCTTCCAAGGATTTAAGTCGAGACTAAAGTAAAGGCACATCTTTGTAATACCTATCGATCCATGATTGACATTCATTACATTGCGGATGAATAGATTGTGTATTAGCAGTGATAGTATTAACCGGTGGGGAATTTTCCATTTGACCTGTAGGTTCATTACTGAGTTTGATTCCAGGGAAATCGGGATTGTCTTTTAGACACTGTGGAAGGTTTGTAACATAATCATAGGGTTTATCAGAGCAAAGTCCATATGAATATGGATATTCTTCGGCCAGGAATATTTCAATTTTCGTTTCAGAATCCTCGCTTAACACAATTGTGTTTTGGTCTACACAGGGCTTGGGTTTATTTCGGGCACATCGTGAAACCCAATGAGCGGCCCTTTTACTCTTATAATTGATATCAACTTTGCCTTTGCACTTTTTCCTTATGGATTTTTTAACAGTATTAACACCTTCCTTTGGATACGAATCTGGTAGAGTGTCAGGTTGGGTAGTGTCAGGATAGATCGAGGGTTCCAAATTAGAAATAGGATCACAGGTCAAGAGCAAAGGAGGAGAGATGGTAGGATTCACGAGGGTTTCTATGATGACAAGCTTGTCAACCTGTCCCAACTCACTGCTACCGAAACCATTACGTAACAGAAAAGCATCCCAACAATCATTGTTCAATTTCAAGTGATGTATAATGATAATCTTGATTAAACAATGGTGGAACAGACTAGAATCAGACTTCTTCCTTTTAAGTCGCTTTGCCATTTTGTATAGACTTCGAAGGAGAAAATAGGGCATGTTCAGGGGGGAATCGATACAATTTATGAGCAATCGCAAGTGATAAAAGAAAACCAACCCATATCTCCCCTCACAGGTAAAAAAATGTTTCACAATAGCTAACAGATCATGCCATCTAGGTTTTAAAGCTGAGACAGTCATACCTCGGTTGTAGCTAGTAATACTCCTTGAGGTAAACAACAATGACCAGGGAACCTCTTCAACCTTTGAATTTTTGAACCATTTTTGTCCCACAGCTGGTAGACCGGTGGCTTGACTAATGAAATCTTCATTTAACTCAAGCTGGACGTCTCCTATTTTTTCTCTTCAACCGTCGAATGTCAACGCGAATTCTTGAGCAACTCTTAAATTAAAACCCTTGAACTTTTCAACAAACACACACCAGCCATTCTTTTCTAAGTCATCTCTGGCATTGTCAAATGATAACAATGTCTGGACACCGTTGGTCTCAATCCTCACCACAGGAGCCACGGATAACTACAAGCAATCGACAAGGGATTTGGAGGTAGGGTTTGATAGAATAAACACAGATCCATCGCCCCGAGTTTCCTCAATGCAATGCAAAGACATCTCAAAATGGTAGGCAGGAGCATTAATTACCATGCATGTGAGAGAAGTCATGTAGATCAAGGCCATGCAGAACCATAATACCAGGCTGTACTTGGAATGACACCTTGGAATAATGGTACGCACAATGATCATAACAGTTGAAAACAATACTATGCATATCCACGATTTGGTCACAAAATTAATATATCAAATAAACAATTGAATCAATAAAAAATTTATAAATCAAAACCCCATTAACATTAGTCGAATGCTAAATGAGTGGAGATTTTATACTCATGTAACCAAGGCGCGTTCAAGACCAAGGGGTTATAACCATGAAAACAACCATGTTCATAGTGAAATATGACAATTCGACAATAGACCATATGAACATTAACCATTTAATGAAATTAAGTATGAATTCCAGCTGTGAGTTTTCATGCTTCCAGTCATGAAAACAAAAATTGAAAAGCAGGTACGTAGAAAGCGACGAGTAACAAGTGTCGTTTAATGAGAAAGGTTGTGACGAGTAACGAGAATTTAAAAACCCTGTATAGGCAGCTTGTAAAAATAGAGATTATATTATTGCTGCCAACAATGGCGACACACTGGTAGAAGCAGTTATCTCTGCCAAACGAACGAGTCCAGATTAGGATAATCAAAAACAACTAAGAAACTGTTTGAACATCATTATCAATTATAAAACATTCCAGTTTCATATTGTTGTTATTTTAAAAGATGAAAACTGATGACAATCTTGACAAAAGAGAGTCACAATGTTAAAGTTAAAATCTTCAATACTGTTGACAGAGCCGCTGCTGCCAGCAGGCATCCATAGCCTCGACAGGGATGCCATTTAACCCACTCCGATATTTGTATCCTGCCAAGAAGTTCCAGATCAGAACAAAGGACATTTAAGGTCAAAAGATTCCATAACTGAGAATTTTCATATACTTGACATTGCTTCACTGCCAGCGGGCCTGTTCAGTACCCCAACGAAGTTATCTTGGCATCATGCATGCATTTACCCAATGCTAGCAGAGCTATTCAGTATCCCAGCGGGTTTACAAGCACTTCCCACAGCTCTCTGAAGGTTTATTTAGTTTTAAAGATATTTAATAGAGGGGTGACACTGAAAATCCTGATTTTTGGACATATTTTAGTAAATTACAGACCTTGAGGAAATTTTTTAACTGTCCTTCATTAAGATCTAGAGATAGCTTGTTAATAAGCTGACTTTTGAGGGTAGGGAGACATCTCTGAGTTGTTCTCTTAAGGAACAGGGACAGTGTAAGAAGAATTTTTTATGGATGATTGTGAATAGCTTCAGTTACAGATTGAAATCAAGAAACGCTTTTCAAACAACAAGATTTATTTAACATTGCTACAAACTTCAGAAAAATATCATATTTGATGTTTAAACATCCTTCAGTAGTCATTTCAGAGGGGAAATTTTTCTGTTCTCTTTGTCTGAAATAGTTCATGGTGGAGGTATGTGCGTCTCAAAAAGAAAAACTGGTAAGCATAAGGGAAAAATCAAAACAAACCAGCAAAGAAAAATGAAAAGCAAGCAAAACAAAATATTTACACAGTGTCCATGGGAGTATCATCAGGCGAAATACCTTTTTAGGGCTTTGGCCATTCACCGGATAGGCATCTGTCCGTCCCTCTAAATTCTGTAATCGGAAGGAACTGGGGCCTAATTTCTCAGCAATCAAGAATGGTCCTAGCCACAAGTTATGAAACTTTGTATGCTCTCCTTTTCCCTCATGCGGTTTGTCCCATTTTAGGACAAGGTCACCTACCTCAAAATTTATGTCAGAGGCAGAATTGGAATCAAACTAGCTTTTAACAATGAGTTGATGTTGATCCAATTTCCATTTCGCTTGAGCCCTCACTTCTTCTAATTTTAACAAAGCGTTAATTCGATTCTCCAAAGGGGGACAGTCCTCTTCTTGTATTTTTTGCGATAGCTGTAGAGAGGGAAGGCGGACATGTGGTGGAAAAATTGCCTCTCTGTCATAAACGAGAAAGAAAGGTGACTTACCCACAACAGTTTTAGGAGTCACTCTATCAGCCCAGATTGCGTTTAACAGTGCGTTATGCCAATTTTTATAGTTTTCAGAGACCGTTCTCTTGATAATTTTGATCAGATTTTTATTAGTTGATTCTGCCAGTCCATTGCCTTGGGGGTAATAGATGGCAGAATACTTTAATTTAATTCATTTTTCTAGAGAGAAATCACTCATCTCAAGAGACAAAAAATAGGAAGCATTATCAAATACCAGGCAGTCAGGGATACCAAAACGAGTAATAATATTCAAATTCAAAAAGATATTACCTGGCTGGTATTTATAGCTTTTAATGGGGCAGCCTTGGACCACCTGGTGAAGTAATCTATGGTTGTTATGATATACTTATGCTACTGTGAGGATGGAGGATTGATTGGACCTATAATATCTAGACCCCACTGTTGAAAAGGGGAGTCTACTGAAACTGGTTGCAGAGGGAAGGCTGGTTTCTGTATCCGTCCGGATGCTTTTTGACAAATTACACACTTGCGCCACAAAGCATGAGCATATTTAAAAAGTGTAGGCCAGTAGTAACCTTACCTTAATACTTTATGGGCAGTGGTATCTCCACCAAAATTCCCACCAACTTCTCCTACGTGCAATTCCAATAAGACCTTTTATGCTTCATCTTTCTCAAGATAGCGCATTACTACTCCATCAAAATTTTGACGAAACAAAATACCATTAATTAGCTGAAAGGGGGCAGATTTTAATCTTAGCGCTCTTATTTTTTTGGGATCCAGGTGATGGGGAGCTGACCCATGTTAAAGACAAAATTTTATATCATCATACCAGGGACTAACAGAGTTTTGGGCACAGCAGATTAGATTTTGATAGTATTGTCCTAGATTTGACATATCATTTTCCTCTTGCTTTCCTGCAACTGAGTCAACAACTAACTTGCATAACCCTTGACCTCTTACTATTTGTGATGGGGTGATTTCTATGTCATACTCTTGCAAGGATGTGACCCAGTTTGCCCTTTTTTTGCCTAGTTCTTTCTGTACTAACAGATTTCTGATAGCCAGATAAGGGACAATGATTTTTTTCCTAGATTTCAAAAGATAAGATTAGAAGTGCTTTACTTCTTTAAAAACAACATAGGCTTGTTGATCTACTACTGGGTAATTAAGTTCTACCCCTTTGAAGGCTGAGCTCATAAAGGAAATTGGGACTTCATTGTTTTCAGGATTCTTTTGAGTTAGGACAACGGCGTAAGAATGGTTAGAAGCGAACGTGTAGAGGGTGAAGTCTTGCGAAAAATCGTGGATCATTAGAGAAGGAGCATCTATTATGGCCTTTTTTATTGAATTAAAAGCCTAGTTTTCTAAAGGTCCCCAATGGTATTGTACGTTCTTTTTTATTAGGTTTTGTAATGGCCTCACCATTTCTGAAAAGCTGGGGACGAATCTCCTAACAAAGTTTATCTGACCTAAGAAAGATTGCATAGAATTTTTTGACGAGGGAGTGGGGAGTTTCGAAATGACTTCAGTTATTTCAGGGTCGATAATCATCCCTTCGCTTGATACAATAAATCCTAAGAGTTTACCTTGTTCTACTGCGAAGATAGATTTGTTAGGATTCAAAGAAATGTCGTACTTACGACATCGTTGTAGAACGGATCTTAAATGAGCTAGATGATATTCTTTGTTTTTCGAGAAGACAGTAACGTCATCCAGGTAAACTACGATAGATTGATTGATTAAGCCTCGGAAATTGAGGTCCATCACTCTCTGGAAAGTGGCACCGACATTTATGAGTCCAAAGGGCATCTTCCTATAAGCGTAGGTGCCCCATGGAGTGAGGAAGGTGGCTTTAAGTTGGTCTGGAGGGGACATCAGGACTTGGTTATACCCTGAAAAACCATCCAATAAGGATAATATTTCAGAACCAGATACCTGTTGAATTATCTATTCCATGGGCGGGACAGGGTAGTTGTCTTCATCAGACGCTCGATTAAGATTTCGGAAATCGACACCTAGTCGGATTTCACCGCTCTTCTTCCGGACAGGGACAAGATTATAGACCCATTATGTGTGCCTAATTGGGAAGATTATCTTAGCGTTCAGGAGTTTATTTGATTCCTTCTTGACAGTTGGTTCGAGTTTTGGGTGCATTTTCCTTAACTTTTGTTGAAAAGGTTGGGTTTGGGGTTTCATAGGAATAACATGTTGTATGATGTTAGGATCAAAGGATTTTAGGTCGTCGTACGTCCAAGCAAAAACATCTTTGAATTCCTGAAATAATTTAATAAACGCTGGTTTTTCTTGTTCAGAACATCCCACCCCTAAATTAATGCACTGTGGGTTGTCTTTAGTTCCCAAGTTTACTTTTTCATGCGTTAAAGAGGAACTATTCATTTTACAGTTCACTGATTTTTTGAACTTGTCATGAAGATCATAAAAATTTTCTAATCTAACTACAAATTTCGGGATAGAATTTACCATGTCTGATGAAGATTCAGGAGATATTGGATCTGGTATTACCGTAAAGTCACGAAGATTTTCTTCATGAGTACCTTCGTCGATTACTGCGCCCTAGAAAGTTTCTTCCATATGAAGGAAACTTATAATTTGTTGATCGTCATCGAAGACTCTCCAATTCGTGATGTTGTCGGGGATGGACGGTCTGAATAATAGTTCAACGGAGAATACATTCGGAGATAAGCCTTCTGCAGGGAAAAGTTTTGAAGCTACGTTAGCTAACAAATCAGCGTCTGAATTATTCAATCTAGGAATAGAATTTACATTAAATGCAACAAACTTATTCATCAAATTCCATACCTCAGATTGGTAGCTTTTAAGGTGCGGGGATAAACAATGGATAGAATTTTTTACCTGTCTAACCACGATTTCTGAATCACCAAAGACAATCAAATTTTGAACGTTCATATCTAATGCTTTCCTGAGGCCTTGCAGTAATGCCTCATATTCTGCTGTGTTGTTTGTACATTCGAACTCTAACCTGCATGCAATCAAGGTCTTGTTACCTGCTGGATCAATAATCACACGGCCTGCACCAGCTCCTTCCTTGGATTTTGACCCGTCAAAGTAAAGAGACCATATTTGATTATTGTCGGTTGCATGTGACCACTGGGAAGAAGCTGTTGGCTGTGTATATGTCAAAATTTCAGACTGTTGTTCCGGGTTAGTGATAGTGGAAGTTTTGGCCATGAAATTGCCGAAAAAGGTATCTATCCCCTGTATTTCGGGTGAATCAACAGAAGGTGTGAATGGTTCATTGGGATCATTTAAATCTGTCACTGTGAACTTTAGGTAACCTTCACGATTTACCTTGATTCTGTTGGGCTTTCCATTCTCGGGCAGCCACAAGTGAAACCAATCCGTCGCAAAATAGTCGTGTAGCTGTTCTGACCAGTCTCTGCTTAAAAACAAACCATAAAATTCTGGGATATCTACAACAATAATATCAATCACTTGATGAACTTTAGGGTTAGATGACAATCTTATAAGCACATTGCTCAATTCGCCTATAAATTTAACACTAGTTCGATCAAGCTTGATGATCTTCAAGGTGGATGGTTGAACTTCGGCATTAATCTTTTGACAAACAGACCAAGGCATTATGTTAGATGATTCTCTTGAATCTACCATACAGTTGTGCATGTTCCTATTGAAGATTTCAAGAGTTAATAAAAATGGAGGGACATTTCTGCGAGTACTAATGATGGAAGCTTGTTTCTTTTTACTCGTGGCCTCTAAAACTAGTTTATCTAAATTTGTTACATTATTTATAGGAAGGTCTCTTTTCTCGTGAAGATCAGAAGTAGTTTTGGCGGAGACCTTCTAAGGAATTTTGGGGTTGTTCTAAACACCTTTGTTACTTCTTGGATTGCCATTTTTGTTGTTCTCTGCAATATTTTGTAGCATTTTTTGCAGAAGAAAAGGGAATTTTAATAATTCATAAACAAAAATATTAGCCCTAAGCCTTTTTAGATCTTCAACCAAATCATAATCTAAGCTTGGGTTTACTGAATTTTGTTTAGTCTCAGTTGATTTAGACTGTTTTGGGGGCAAAGTCGTAGTGATTTCAGAAGAAGGCTTGTTTGTTGTCTTACTCCTAGTATTGTAAGGATGCATTGTTTCAAAATTAGCTTGAAAAATACTATCCGAAAAATGACCAAAAATGTTCAGAGAGGATTCATCTTCTTCTACTGTCTCTTGTTCAGCTATTTCCTCGGCGATTTCAGGAGGCATCAAGTTATCTTGTGCTTCTAGAATCGTTTGAATAGAGAATTGTAGGCTTTCTAGATTTAGGCCTTAAGTATTTGAATTAGGTCGGTTGGTGGGAAAAGGATTCCTAGACGGGGGTTTGTAAGGCCCTTTTCTTGAAGAAGCTTCTTCAGCCGTCCTTTTCAAATCTATAACTTGATTGGATAGTTTTTGAAGGACTTTCTGTAATTTTTCTAAATCTGAGCTTTCAAGTTGGGCTTTGTTTTAGAAAGGTCTAGCGAGGATTTTGATTTTCTTTTTGGAAGATGAACTAGTCTCTATTTCATTGCTAGTAGTGTCTTTTAAGTTGAGGATGTCTTTCTCGATCTGACTGGCCTCTTAGAAATCTTCTAACAACGTGGCTTTCTTAGATCTCTTTACCCAAATGGCTATGCTTTGATGTAAGGATTTCATATAATATGCTATGATAAGATTCTCGGCAAACATCGAATCCGTAGGGATTCGGTTCTTTAGTGTCAAGAACCTTTGATTAAAGTCTTTGATCTTCTCTTTGGGGTTCATTGCTAAACTAGAAATCTCCATGACTAGAACTTCTAGAGACTTGTCATCTCCGAACTTCTCAAGAAAACAGGATTCAAACTTCTCCCATGACACGATGGTGTGGGGCTGTTGGGAAAAGTACCAAGTAGAGGCATTTCCCTCAAAGGTGTATGGAAACAATCTACAGACTATGTCTTCATGCTCGACACTATGGAGTCTAATGGCTAACATAAAAAATTTGATGTGATCTTCGACAATCTGTTTAAAGTCCGGGTCAAATTTAGGGAGCCATTTCTCCAAGTGTTTGGGTAAGGGATGATGAGGCCCAGGTATGGCCACTGAATCTTGGTCAAGCTAGGGCCTGGCAGGATTGTTCTGGTTGTCCATAGGTGTGGGTGGTGTCGAAGGCTGGGATGAGAAACTGCCTTCGTCAGAGGACTCTTCTCTAGAAGAAGAAGTTGATGAAGGAGGTGGTGATGGAGGTATACAAGATCCTCCTGCTGCAGGAGTGAGGATTGGATCTGTAGGGTTTAAAGTAAGGTTAGTGCCTCCAAGTTGTTCTCTGATATCAGAGAATTCTAATGGTTGGTCCAAATTTTGGTTTGGTTGTCTTAAACGGGCGAAGGCACTATGTGTTCTTATGAGAGATTGGCGAACAATATCTTGTATGTCACCACCCATAGGATTTGGAGTTATTGGTTCAACTGTGATCTGTAGATCATCGTTTGATGTGGTTGTTGTTTGAGGGACAATGTTGTCATTTTAATGACTTCTAGTCACTATAGGTGAGTGGGTAGGTGGTGGAGGAGTCTTACAACCACCTCGTGCTATTAATAATTTTCAGGCCCTCCTTCTAGCACCATTTGTTGATGGGCAAAATTGACCGCTCATCAACTGGAGGAGTGAATCCGGTCCAGGGTTGTCTACTTAACCCAAGACATTTGGATTAATCCACTCCAACGGATTTAGCGGCTCCGTTGGCTGATCTAAGTCCTAAGAAAGTAAAAAAAAACAAAATTAAAGAAGATAAAATAACTTAATGAAAAACACTCGCTGAAAACTATATACAAATCTAAAATATTCTTACAGTTTGCTAATTAATATTTATAAAATAGCTCTACTTATTATATGTACGATATATCCAAATGATTATATCTCTAATATATTTATAACATTTACAGAATGCAAATTTTAATCTAAATCTGTGAAAATCGAATATGAATTGATTTTTTTTAACGACAGCAGAACTATCATTCAATCTTTTTGATTTATTTTTTATAATGTTTATAAACAAGAGATGAAATAGCAAACTCTCTAATTGAAAACAGAGATGAGCAGTAAAATGCATTTAGATTACATGAAATTTCTATATTAATTAAACTAATAAAATAAAACTAGCAGACTAACCTGTAATTGCATCTCCTATTTGTCCTGTGTACCATAACCCATTTCGCTCTTTGATGAGGTAAACCAAAATAGATCTTACAAATGCTCCTTCTAAATGCGAAGCAGTATTGAATGCGAATAACAAAACATATAAGAGACGTGGTAACAACAATTTTATAATTTCACAAATGGTCACATTGAGATAAATCTTGTTGTGAAAATTCATGTATAAATGTTCAATGAATAAAGAAGATGAATCTTCTAATCTCAAATTTGAACAAGATAATTACTGTATGTTATATACGGGATATAAAACATGGATATCATATAAATTCTATCACACCAATCTGCAATAAACCATGATATCTAAAGTAGTCACAATTTAACTACAAATCAAAATGGCCATAACTTGAATAAAAACACTATATATCGAAGCTAAAGTTGTGCAAATATCATCTTATATTCAAGTCTGTCAATCATAAATCCATAGTTTTTTGCTCCCAGGCAACGTTGATGTTCAGTTTACAAAACAACATATTTATATAGGTTACAGGATCAAAACGTTTCCTGTTGATAACATCTAATTTGTTCCAAAAAATGTGGGGGATGCAACCTCCCAGATTCTACTCGATACCAAAAACTAACAGCCTATTCTAAAACAACCTAAAGATATCATGCTGAGAGATGCCAACAGTGCTTCAAATATCCTTTAGAAATCATAGGTTCCTAAAAACACATAAGAATAAAATATTTCATATGCATTTTCAGTTATTAAAACAAGTAATTCGAATTTTTCTAACTAGCTACAGAATCTCACGATTCTGTAGCTAGTTATAATTATAACTAGAATCATATTCTATTGAATCAATCAAAACAAACTAAAGGTAATCTGTGCAAACAAGTCATGTATTCTTATTTGAAAAAGACAAAATCATCCTAAACTTATTTTTAAAAAATCATACCTCAAATTAAGGGATTCGACTTAATCAAGCAATCTTTGAATTTACTATTGCAGTCGCTGCTCAACATACCCTATGTTTTTTTGTCATTTGTCTTTGGTTTGAGCTACGGATTTAAGTATGCTATTCTCCTTCATTAGCAAATTCACCTGGTCTTCCAAGGATTTAAGCCGAGACTGAAGTAAAGGCACGTCTTTGTAATACCTATCGATTTATGATCGACATTCATTACATAGCGGCCGAATAGATTGTGTATTAGCAGTGATAGTATTAACAGGTGGGGAATTTTCCATTTGACCTGTACGTTCATTACTAAGTTTGATTCCAGAGAAATCAGGATTGTCTTTTAGACACGGTGGAAGGTTTGTAACATAATCATAGGGTTTATCAGAGCAAAGTCCATATGAATATGGATATTCTTCCGCCGGGAATCTTTCAATTTTTGAATCAGAATCCTCACTTAACACAATTGCATTTTGGTCTGCACAGGGCTTGGGTTTATTTCGGGCACATCGTGAAACCCAACAAGCGACCCTTTTACTCTTATAATTGATATCAACTTTGCCTTTACACTTTTTCCTTATGGATTTTTTAACAGTCTTAACACCTTCCTTTGGATATGAATTTGGTATAGTGTCGAGTTGGGTAGTGTCAGGATAGGTCGAGGGTTCCAAATTAGAAATAGGATCACAGGGAAAGAGTGAAGGAGGAGAGATGGTAGGCTTCACGAGGGTTTCTATGACGATAGGCTTGTCAACCTGTCCCAACTCACTACTACCAAAACCATTACGTAACAGAAAAGCATCCTAACAATCATTGTTCAATTTCAACTGATGTATAATGATAATCTTGATTAAACAATGGTGGAACAGACTAGAATCAGACTTCTTCCTTTTAAGCCTCTTTGCCATTTTGTATAGGCTTCGAAGGAGAAAATAGGGCATGTTCAGGGGGGAATCGATAAAACTCATGAGTAATCGCAAGTGATACAAGAAAACCAACCCATATCTCCCCTCACAAGTAACAAACTCTTTCACAATAGCTAATAGATCATGCCATCTAGGTTTTAAAGTTGAGACAGGCATACCTCGGTCGCAGTTGGTAATCCTCCTTGAGGTGAACAACAATGACTAGGGAACCTCTTCAACCTTTGAATTTTTGAACCATTTTTGTCCCACAACTGGTAGACCGGTGGCTTGGCTAATAAAATCTTCTCAAGCTGGATGTCTCCTATTTTTCTCTGCAACCGTCGAATGTCAACGCAAATTCTTGAGCAGCTCTTAAATTAAAACCCTCAAACTTTTCAACAAACACACGCCAGCCATTCTTTTCTAAGTCATCTCTGGCATTGTCAAATGATAACAATGTCTGGACACCGTTGGGCTCAATCCTCACCACAGGAGCCATGGATAACAACAAGTAATCGACACAGGATTCAGAGGTAGGGTTTGATAGAATAAACACAGAGCCATCGCCCCAAGTTTCCTCAATGCAATGCAAAGACAGCTTGAAATGGTATGCAAGAGCGTTAATTACCATGTGTGTGAGAGAAGTCGTGTAGATCGAGGCCATGCAGAACCATAATACCAGGTTGTACTTGGAATGACACCTCAGCATAATGGTACGCACAATGATCATAACAGTTGAAAACAATAGTATGCATATCCACGATTTGGTCACAAAATTAATATATCAAATAAACAATTGAATCAATAAAAAATTTATAAATCAAAACCCCATTAACAGTAGTCGAATGCTAAATGAGTGGAGGTTTTATACTCATGTAACCAAGGTGCGTTCAAGACCAAGGGGTTATAACCATGAAAAAAACCATGTTCATAGCGAAATATGACAATTCGACAATAGACCATATGAACATTAACCTTTTATTGAAATTAAGTATGAATTCCAGCTGTGAGTTTTCATGCTTCCAGTCATGAAAACAAAAATTGAAAAGCAGGTACGTAGAAAGCGACGAGTAACAAGTGTCGTTTAATGAGAAAGGTTGTGACGAGTAACGAGAATTTAAAAACCCTGTGTAGGCAGCTTGTAAAAATAGAGATTATATTATTGCTGCCAACACACACGAGGTAGAAGTAGGGGGGGTTACAGGACGTAGGTTTTTCTAAGCAAGTTGGGACACAAATCCGTGATAATAGCCCTTCGCAAGATATTATGTTAATGCTTAGGAAGTGATATGCATTAGTTTATTAACCCTATTAACATCTCAAAACATAATCAAAGATAGATATAGCGTAGTAACAACAAAATATTATGCACCTTAGACACTTAACACTTAGCACTATGGGTCAGATCCAACATTTTGACATAAGCAAAGCATTTAAGCAACATATACATATCCATTACACATCCTAATATAAGAACTAAGAAAAACATAATAGAGATAACATTTCACAAAGAAAACAATGAAACACCAGATATACGTGGTTCACCCCAAGGTGGGGCTGCATCCACAAACCACTTCGGCCCTTTATTAATCACTAGAATCTTACATTCATTCACTCCTGTGCACTAAGACACATAGTCAAGATTCACGCCAGACAGGAGATCTGCGCACTGAGCATTAGATCCTCCTTCCAAAACTAAGTCAAGGCACAGAGCCAACTCTCTATCAAGCACAAAGCCTTAATGCACATACATTCCTTTGCACAAAGAAACTCTATTCACACATAACTACATTCACTTCACTTACTACTTCTACAATACATTTGTCTTTATTTATATTTTACAACCCCTTACAATAAGGCCTAATCATGGGAAAACCCCATGGGCCGACATCCCCTAAAACCCATTACAAAACACTAGAGGACCCTTTATTGGGTCCACTTAACCCTCAAAATCGGTGAGATCCGTGATCTCAACTCCGCCTAGGTGCTCCTTCTTCGACCAACGTGTCGAAGTCCAAAAGTGGGTCAAAGATGACCAAATTTTCCCAAGACTTGGTTGAGGGCCAACACAATGGATCCAGGGCACCAAGTTTCAAATATTGGGGCCCTCCCATTGCCATTTCATTGCTTGTAAATTCACTTGTTTTAGGAGCTTTGGGACTAGTGTTTTTTTTCAGTGAGGCATAGTGAAAATTCTGAACAAGAGTTCAATTTTCAGGAACACTGTGTCACATGTTAGTGGATAGCATGGTCACATGGTCCTTGGAAAAAAATATGTGCGGGAGCATACAAAGATTTCTTATGCTACTCAGTGTGGTTTTTATGCCCCTCAACCAAATTTCCAACATGTCCTTGGATGACTTGAGGAGGAGAGTTGCAAATTGCGATAAAACTCAAAATGGGAATTTGATGGATGAACCGTCAGTTGCATTAGATCCAAGGCACCGAGTTTCATCTAGTGGGCCCCCTCTTCTTTCATTCTTTTTCTCGAAAAAACGTTTGTTATAGGATCTCCAAGACTAGGGTTTTGCTCAATGAGGCATAGTGCAAATTCTGAACAAGAGGTCAATTTTTAAGAACATTGTGTCGGGTGATTGTGGGTATCATGGTAATGTGGGACTTGGCCAAACAAATGTAAAAGATCTTAAGGAACTCCATTATGATGCTCGGTGTGTATTTTATGCCCTCAAACCAAATTTCCAATATGTCCCTGAATGGATTGAGGAGGAGAGTTGCAAATCACAACAAAACTAAAAACAGGACTCATATGGATGAACCGTCCATTACATTGTGTCTGGGGCACATGTTTCATCTAGTGGGCCCCCTCTATTGTCAATCCATTTCCTATAAAAGAGTTTGTTATAGGATATCTGGGATTAGGGTTTTTCTCAATGAGGCATAGTACAAATTTTGAACACGAGGTCGATTTTTAAGAACAATGTGTCAGGTGATTGTGGGTAGCATGGTCATGTGGGACTTGGACAAATAGAATTGCAAGAGCCTTCATAACACCATAATGCTTCCTGGTGTGGATTTTATGCCCTTGAACCAAATTTCCAACATGTCCTTGGATGACTTGAGGAGGCATGTCACAACTCGCGATAAAACTCAAACCGAGACTCAGATGGACAAACCATCAATTTCATTAGATTCAAGGCACGAAGTTTCAACTAGTGGGGACCTCTATTGTCATTATATTTCCCAAGAAAGTGTTTTCTAGAGGATTTCCGTGACTAGGGTTTTCCTCAATTCTTATTACATATGTTTGACAATTTAACATCTTGTAAGGATAGACAAGGAAAGTCATGCATGGCAAGTCATGGCATGGCGAGGCATGACATGGAAAGGAAATGAAATGAAAGGCATGGCATAGAAAGGAAAGGCAAGGAATGGCATGGAAAGGCATGAAATGGAATGGAAAGGCAAGGTATGGCATGGAAAGGAAAGGAAATGCAAGGAGTGGCATGGCAAGGAAATGCATGGCATGGAAAGGAATGGAATGGCATGGTTAGGAAAGGTAATGCAAGGCATCAAATGGATAGGAAAGGAATGGCATGGAAAGGCATGGCATGACATGGAATGACATGGAACAACAAGCCAAGGCATGGAATTGAAAGGCATGGAAAGGAAAGGAAATGAAGGGAATGGCATGGCATGGCATGGAAAGGCAAGGAAACCCATGGCATGGAAAGACATGTCATGGAAAGTAATGGAATGGAATGGAAAATAAAGGCAATGCCAGGCATGGCATGGAAATGCATGGCAAGGAAAGGCATGGCAATAAAATAAAAGGCATGACATGGAATGGAATGGAAATGAATGGTAAGGAAAGGAATGGAAAGGAAAGGAAATGCAAGGCAAGGCATGGAAAGGAAAGGAAAGGCATGTATTGAAAAGGCATGTCATGGCATGGAAAGACATGGCATGACATGGAAATGTATGACATTTCATGGAAATGCGAGAATGCAAGGCATGGCATGGGAAGACATGGAAAGTCAAGGAATGGCAATGTAATTCAAGGCATGGCATCACAAGGAAAGGAAATGAAAGGCATGGCATCGAATGGCATGGCATGGAAAGGTAGGGGATGACATGGTATGGAAAGGCATGGAATGGAAAGGCAAGGCATGGCATGGCATGGAATGGAAAGAAAAGGCATGGCATGGAAAGGCATGTAAAGGAAAGGATATGCATGACATGGCATGGAAAGGCAAGTAAAAGCATCGAAAGGCATGGCATGACATGGAAAGGAAAGGCAAGGAAAGACATGGAAAGGAAATGCATGGTATGGAAAGGCATGGAATGGAAATAACACATCATTGGATGGAAAGGAAATTTGTGATATAAAGTTATGTCATATGTCCCTGGAAAAAATGTTTTATATTTCTTGGGATAAGAAATGTTCCTTTTTTTGTGATTCTTGTTTCATTGCAATCCACATTTTGATTTGATTTTTTCCTTACATAATGTTATGGAAAGATATATATTTATTGTTGTATAGGTTAAAATAGGAAGCTACACAGAAAGTCAAGGCATGGAATGGAAGCGTAAGGAATGGAAAGACAAGGCATGGAAGGCAAGACATGGCTTGGAAAGGAAAGACAAGGCAAGGCATGATATGACATGACAAGATATGGGATGACATGGCATGGCATGGAAAAGCATGGAAAGTATATTCAAGGCATGGTATGGCATGAAAATTCAAGGAATTGCATGGAAAGGAAAGGCATGGCATGGAAAGACAAGGAAAAGCATCGAAAGGCATGGCATGGCAAGGCATGGCATGACATGGAAAGGAAAGGCAAGGAAAGACATGGAAAGGAAACGCATGGTATGGAAAGGCATGGAATGGAAATAACACGTCATTGGATGGAAAGGAAATTTGTGATATAAAGTTATGTCATATGTCCCTGGAAAAAATGTTTTATATTTCTTGGGATAAGAAATGTTCCTTTTTTTGTGATCCTTGTTTCATTGCAATCCACATTTTGATTTGATTTTTTCCTTACATAATGTTATGGAAAGATATATATTTATTGTTGTATAGGTTAAAATAGGAAGCTACACAGAAAGTCAAGGCATGGAATGGAAGCGTAAGGAATGGAAAGACAAGGCATGGAAGGCAAGACATGGCTTGGAAAGGAAAGACAAGGCAAGGCATGACATGACATGACAAGATATGGGATGACATGGCATGGCATGGAAAAGCATGGAAAGTATATTCAAGGCATGATATGGCATGAAAATTCAAGGAATTGCATGGAAAGGAAAGGCATGGCATGGAAAGGAAAGACATGGCATGGGATGGCATGTCATTCCATTGAAAGAAAAGGAAAGGCATGGCATGGAAAGGCATGGCATGGCAAGGCGTGGCATGGAAAGACAAAGCATGGCATGGAATGGAAAAGAAAGACATAGGATGGAAAGGAAAGGCATGGAAAGGCATGGCATGGCATGAAATGGAAAGGAAAGGTAAGGAAAGGCAAGGTAAGGAAAGGCAAGGCATGGCATAAACATAGTTCCCTAACAACAAAAAGAAACCACAACATACAATAATACAATAACAACCATAGCATGAAGCCAAAAATTCAATCATTCATAAATTTGAAATATTTGTTCAAATATTCCTTTTACATACCTATGGCCATTCAAGTAGACCATCAAGATCACTTCTAGTGTTGATGGTCTCCATTAAAATCTCGTGCTCAAAGTAAGACAAGAAGTATTGTACCTTTGATAAGTTCTTACCTGGAATTGTTTGTAGTTGGAGGTTTGTACCAACAACCAAGTTCATAAGGTGGTATATAAATTCACCTAGTCTATATTCTTGAAATACATAACCACCTTTATTCTATTTTCTTTCATCCTATGTGAAATATTATCCTTCAATAACCATCGATCCAATTGAAAATTCAATTCTTTTGGAGTCTATTACTGATCACATGAGGGTTTGGTTTCCCTCTAAGCAACGTGCCAGAATAATCAATGCCCCATTCATTACCTATTGGTGCAACCACTGCGTATATGTTCCTTGAAAAAATGGAGTGCCAACATGTGAGTCCACTAGATGAACAAAGCATAAAACATTGATGATAGTTATTCAAAATTTAATAGAAGGTTTCGTTGAACCTGGTAGTACAAGATATAAGACATGATCATAATATGCTGAAATATTTCATTAGTCCTCCACCAACTGGGATAATTTTATAGGTATACATTGACCAATCTAGAGTGATACAAGATCCCATATATCAACCCATATTTTAGATTCACAATCATCCCATTCATTACTACTACATGGACCACAAAAGTAGGAGAGTTTTCTCGTCCATATTTCATTTATTGCATTGTCTGATGTTTGAACTGTATGGAATCCACAAGTGCCATGGATTATTTTTCATTCATAACACTATGATCGATATACATCAACCACCTCCAAAACATATCTATGTACACTTCATTTCCTGTGTGATTGGTCTTTGCGGGTTCTTGTTCCCTCTCCCATTACTCAAGAACACCATTCAACAATGGATTTTGCATCTCAAAAGAGGAAATTAGTTTTGAACTTCATTTCTTTCCTTCTTAATGCTATTTTAATGCTTTCACATGCTCCATCATACTCCCCTTTCCCATGCCCAGACTTGAAATTGTTATAAATGCGTGGTACCTTGAGTTTTTTGTGCAACATACACAACCATTGAAATACACGAGAATTTTTTAACTGACATGCACAACCATCTAACCAAATCTAATGTTGATCCATATGTATGTTATTCTCCTTAAGGTGATTGTAAAACAACTGAAAGAAATTTTGTATGTATGCTAAGTCATAGCACCGATCATCGCTTATGTAGAAGTGATACTCCTTCAATATAACTATTTTTTATTCATTACTAATTAGCCCATGCATGTATGTTATATGGACCATTATGCTGACCTTCTCTGAGTGATAATATTGGCTTTGAATCTCATTTTGCAGTTGAAGGGTGTAGTTCTCAGCAAAATCAACCATTGATAAGACAATACCAACGAGAAATGTATCTCTACATATTCTAAAATGTTCATCCTACCATAGAGCCACATGGACATGCTGAAAATATTGTCGGGTCTTTTCGACGAAGTCATTCATGAAGTCACATACTCGTACATAGGAATTCACCAATTGTATCACTTTTCTTTCCTTCCCTTAATCCATATCATATGCGACATATTTAAAGCTTTGCAAGGAAACCTCCTTCCTCCCCAATTTATACTCATTGCTTACATGGATGAACTTTCTCAGTAATGCCATTCCACCGCACATGGGGAACATCTCATCTATGAAATCATTTTGATAAAATGTACAACCCTTTGGCCTTGTACACAAGATGTTGTGAATAAAGTCTCTAGATGACGATAATAGTTATTGACACTATGCATGGTTGTAATACCCTAGGTTCAAGTTATCTTGACCAGCAAAAACCTTCAAACACCAGCCCTTTCAACATCACCTACATGTAGATGAAGTCTCACCTGAGGTATCTATTAGGGCTGTAGGAACCGAGTTTCTACAGTAGTGAGGGAATGGGAGGTGATCATCTTTGTCATTCTTACTTATATGTTATGCACAACATTATTCTATAATGACTCTTCTTAGGTTGTGTTGACGGATGTTTATGACACACCGTCAACTAGAAGAGAATAGTCTGGTCTGAGGTTGTTTAAATAACCCAATCCATTTGGAATAACTACCCCTGACGAGTTTAACGACTCTATTATCCGATAAAGGGATCTAATCTAGGATACGAAAATAAAATAACTAACTATGCATTAACAAATATCTACTATATACATTCACTATTCTCACTTTTATATACAACATATACAAATAAGCAGGTGCAAGATTTACGAGAAACCGTGTAAACTAAGGTTGTACAAGAGAACCGAATCTTAGGAAAAATTAAATAGATCTAGAACATACTACTAATCTAATTTTAACCTTTAAACTCAAAAAAAAATGAAAAAAAATGAATGTAAATAATAATGTTTTAACTTAAATAAACAAAGTATTTAGGCTTAAATGTTTATTTACATTCACAAAATATAAATCAAAACAAATAGAAAATCATTAACCTATGACTAGCCATTATTTAAAGAGAACTTTTGATTGTTCCTTCCTATATAACGCCGCTCCAACAACATGTCTCTTAAGAGAAATCTATAGAACAAGGTTGTGTAATTATAATATTGTGACACTGTCAAGATGAAAATATCTTTGACTGAAAATTTAAATCTTATTTAAAATGCAAAAAAACAACTTTCAAATCATGATTCTTAGTGAAGATATAATAGACTAATTGACAATAAGAAAAATCTCAATTGAACAATTATATCTTTACAAATCCAAATTACATGAATAAACTCAATATAATACAAGATTTGTATCAAAATAATACAATCACCAAGACCAAGATAATTGGGATAATAGATTGTTAAAGATTGACAAAATTAATACATAAATGATAGCAATTAATCATGTATTGATAAAAAAGACTAATTCTAATTTAAATCAATGCATAATCAAATGCTCAAAGAATATGAAGATATTATAATGAAAACAAAACTCTTTTACTCACATGACAAAATCCATTAAGCAATCTGGAATTTCATATTCTTATTCGAAAATACTGGTTCGTTACTCCTTTTGGAAAGAAAAATTTTACAAAATAAATAATATAAGCGTCACTAACAATTTTCACCACCTAAAATTTGCCTCATAAAGAAAGAAAAATATATCTCAAATAGCACATTTGTTTGGGAAATATATCTCTAGGAAGCTAAATGGGTCCATTATGCAGATGAGCTTTCAACCATTTCTTGAGCTTCCTCGTGGTTTGGCTGCAATTAGTCCAACAAAATTGTCTGTCTATTCTTGAACTTATTTCCAAATCTTATATGTTGTTTCTCATAAATTATTTGCAATCCAATGTTATTTTTGGATCAATTATCTTAAATGTATTTAGATAAGAAAATCAAGCCAACTAATTTAATAACCTAAATATAAAAATTGTGAATAAAAAAAAATCTAGAACAATAAAATTAAAAAGAATTTAAACTGAAAGATAACTATAAGTTATAAACAAATATTGGTTATATTTTCCTTTCAAACATGATCTTAAAATTCTATAAGCTTCAAGTTGATGGAGAGGAGAAAAATATTAATTTTGGGTTTCCACAAAATCAAGCAAATGATAGATTATTATTATTATTATTATTATTTGAAATGAGATGCAAAATAACAATAGTATTTAATTAATTAAACCTACCCAATGATTTTGTGAAAATGAGAAACCAACCAAGATATTATTTGATGAAGTATTGAACCCATTATTTAGTATAGTCAAACTTGCTAATGAGAAATAAACAAAAACATAGGTATAATTTAAACAAAAGTAAATAGGTGGTAAAAATTAATGTTTTTGTTTAAATTAAGATTTCTATGCTCGTATCTCCGTCTTTCAAATTTGATCAAATGTCAACAAATGTTAGAGAAAAGATGTGTCACAATAAGCTTTCTTCCTATAAAATCATTATTATTAATCCATGTCTTCAACCAAGGCATTCTCATAGAAGATAAATTCCATAAGGAAAAGGTAATAACAAACTCCCAAATTATGAAGCTTGTCCATCAGCATCAAAACTTTGTAGAAAGGAAAATGAAATGGCATTTGAATTTCATGAAATTCAAACCAAACAAACGAAAAGAATATAAACTCAAACCAACCTCAAAAAAAAAGCAAACCAATACCAATCCAATCAAGTCAAAGGGAAACAAAATAAGAATCCAAGTAAAATTTAGAGGGACCCTAGATTTTGATTAAAAAAAAGAAGGGGGTTGTTGCAGGAAGCCAACAAATGGAAACTCACTTGGCAGAGCAGTTATCTCTGCATTGATTCAGAACATATCATTATGAGGAATTATAATAAGAAGTACCAAGTTGCCATACCTTCAAATTTCCTTAAGAAAATCCCTTGTTTGTTCTATATAGTATTGATATTATCTCTGCAGATGTATATATTGATGTTACCATAGTTCATGAATTGATTGGAAATATCTTGTAAAGAATTAAAATTTGAACTATTGTTTTACCAATGGGTCATGACAGTTTTAAGAAAAGGACTTCAATACCACATACAGGGTCGCTTCTACCAGTAGGTTTTCATATCCTCGACAAGGTTGCCTTTTAACCTATCTGATTGCCTTGATCCCATCTAATAGTTTAAGCACATGTGATGGATCATTCATGGAATTATTATGTTTTATTCTTATAGAATTTTGGTGACTAACTTAAAGTCATTGCTCTGTCTTGGTGACTAGTTAGTAAGAAACGTCATCCACAAAAATCCATGGAGGTGAGAAAGTCGGATCGTGATGAGACCTCTTGTCCTTCAGTTGAGAATGTTGAAGGCCACTACCCTGGCTTAGCGACCAAAAATGGTAATGTCACTTCTATAAACTTTATATGGTCATGATGGATTGACTCATGATGAGACCTTCCAAATATCAGTTAGAAACTTTATGCTTCATTATTTCAATCTTACAAGTGATCCAATCATGAAATTTGATTTTATTATCTGAATAAGAGATTATCTAGAAGATGGGGAAGCAAAAACAAAATGTTCCTTAAGGACTGGGATGTCGTAAAAAGTCTTATAATATCCATGATAACCATAGATCACTCGAACTTTCATAAACAATTCCTTACAAGAATGTTGAATGGAAATAAGAATTGTAACAATCGAAAAAATTGTCTAATAGAGTTGCGATAAATATTATTTCAAGACCAGATTTGGACCCAGATTTGGATTATCTCAGGTTATTTGGAGACCAGCATGTGGTATGATATTTTGAATAATATTTCCATATGGTGATAAGTTTCAAACAACAAAATTATTCAAACATAAAGATAGACAAACAATAAAGAAAAGGCTCACTCAAAACTAGAAAATAAAGAGCATTCAACAAACCAAATCATATTTTAGTGAAAGAAATCAAAATCAACAAATCAAAATAATAATAATGATAATACGACTAATTTATAAATCCAAAACCCAAGCTTCAATCAAACCAACATCTTAGCAAGAATCTGATGGAAGAACTGAGTTGTTTAAAATATTTTCATTCCACAAGAAAATGATCCACAAGATGTTAATTTATTCATGTTTATTATCCAAAAGAAACACAATTGATAAAAGAAATTGATAGAAAACAGAAAAATCCCCACTTAAAACAAGTGCAGTTAGATTTAGAGGAAAGTCACACCAAAGAACTTATCATGTCAAATTGTAGCTTGAAAGTGAAAACCTTTTACTTCTTTACTCTCTCTCTTTTAAAACATTCAGGTTTTAACAATGATAATGTATTTGAAAACATAATTGTTTAAGGAAGATAGAGGAATTTAAAAACAAATCCCCCGATTTCATTCAGATGAAGACTTTCTTTGTGCCTTAGATACTCGTATCTCCATAACTTCATTATTCAAAAGAAAATATCAAAAACAACCAAAATAATTCTACTCTAACCTACTATAGATTACTTAACAAATCAAAATACTAAGTTTAGTCATATTTCCAGTGCAACCATTGGAGTAACTCCAATCTTGCAATGAAAACAAAATCACATATCAGTAAAAAGAATGGGAGTGTATCGGAATATTAAAATAATACATCATACTTACATTTATAATCATTATTTAGAAACAAAGAAAGCACGACCTTACCATTTCCTTGAACAATTTTGATGTATGAATCCTCCAGCCAATCCACAATTCTATCGTGATATGGATTACTAAAGCATGGAAAAATGCAACTGATTCCAAAAAAATTGCCAAAATTATGGGGACATGACATAACCATCGACCAAGACTGAAGTGCCCCATCATCCTAACATTTTTCTATTTTCCTATGAATTTCTTCATGTGGAGGATACAAAAAGAATGTGTTAAGTTTACCTTCTTGATATTTATTCACAAATAATATGAAGACATCCTTACCATTCTTTGGAAACTTTTCAATATATGAACATTCCAGCCAATCTGCAATCCTATCATAATATGTGCAATTACAAACATAGGATTGTTCAAAATAATTCATAGATGAAAAAAATTTATGATGAAAATAAGGTAATGGAATGGCATGGAAAGAATCTTGTAAAATATCTTGATGTTATTGGTAGGATCAAGATAATAATAACTTATCATGATTTTTAACTGAAGAAGAAGTGTCCCATTTTCTTGAAACTTTTCATTGAGATTGAATACTTCAGCATTAACTACTTGAGACGAACTGAATGGAACAACAAACATTTTTGAATAATCATTAGTGGTGTTTGGTTGATTATAATTTTCCATTTCAAATAATTGATTATGGAAAAATTCAGATCATTCTTTAAACACAAATTTTGATGAATCAATGGAAGACACAATTTGAGACCCTTTTAAATCATTCCTTAATTCCCCCACATATAACTGATTAGAATAAGAAGAAATATGATCATGAGTGGAAATGTTCTCCTCTTTATATTCTGTGCGAAAATCACCATTAATTTGCACCTGATTATATAGTGCAGGATTCATTCCAATGTGATCTGCAAGACATGATTACATAGCATGATGATAAAAAATATCAGGATACAAGGAATAATATGTAGAATAATTGAGGAGACGAAATGCATCTCTTGAAATGATAGGAATATGTGTTTCTAATTGTGGTTTTGTTCCCTCTCCTTGTATAAACAGATCGTCTCTCATCATATGCTCTTTTAAAGAACACGATATATTTTCCAAGACCAAATCATGCTCATCATAAAAGGGTGAATGTGAGAGAAAATTACCAGAATTATATGATTCATTACTAGTTTGACCAATGTTGTCATCTCCCACTAATTCATCTTGAACCTTTTCACATGAGTGAGGGGAAGTTTTACTGACAACAAGATTACCAAATTCACATTCCATTTCTTTTACTTCATAAACGGTTGTAATATCTTGGATATTTTGACCATTGTCTCCTTTTAAATTCAAGGTTCCTTCCTCAATAGAAAAATACATTGTTGGAAAACAAATATCAGAAGTGACAATTGTATCTTGTAAAATGCCATGTTGCTCATGATCAGCCAAAATGAAAGAATTTGACAAAAAATGTGTTGCTTTAATGACTTCAATATCATCATGAACTTTTAAACCATCATGAGATTGAATATTACTGCTCAATTCATATTGGTTAACAATTAATTGATCTTGCTTGTCTGAGAGAGAAACGAGATATTGAAACCATTCATCAATAAGAAGCATTTATGTCAAAGGGAATCTAGTACAAACATGTATGAACCTAATTTCAAAATCCTTGAATGATTCATCATTTTCTTTCCTTAAGAAGCTTAATTCTTCACTTAATTCATCATAATCATAATTGTTAAAATGTAATAAAAACTCAATTACAAACTCAGACAAAGAATGAATCTAATTAGCCAAAAAAGATTCGAACCAATATTTAACCTGACCTTGGAAGGTGAGAGCTAACAATATGCATATAACATTAGTATCAATGATATTATGTTTTAAACATTTATAAAAAAAAATACAAAGATGATATTTTGCAGATGTACTCCCTTCTCTATCAAATGTAAGTTCTGACAAGAGATAAAGTGTCTTACTGGGAATTTTAACATATCGGAGATTAAAAACACGTTCCCATACAAAAATTTAGGCAGGAGCCAATTTTGTAATGTGACAATAAACAATTCGGCTCTGAGTTAGCTTGTCATCTAACTAGCCCTTAAGCACGTGGATGAAATTACTGAAGGATAGTGAATAAATAAAAAATAACTATGGGCTAAGAACTTAAATGATTAAAACAAATAATTTCAAACTAAAACATTCAATCATTTAATTTTATTAGCCCTCCTTCTAGCTCCATTTGTTGATGGACATTTATGACACACCGTCAATTGGAAGGGAATAGTCCGGTCTAAGGTTGTCTAAATAACCCAAGTAGTTTGGAATAACTACCCCTGACGGGTTGAACAACTTCATTAGATGATAAAGGGATCTAATCTAAACTACGAAAATAAAATATCTAACTATGCATTAATGAATATATATTGTATACATTCATTATTCTCACTTTTATATACAACATATACAAATAAACAGATGCAATATCCACGAGAAACCTTGTAAACTAAGGTTGTACAAGAGAACCGAATCTTGGAGAAATTAAATAGATCTAGAACACACTAATAATTTAATTTTAACCTTGGAACTAAAAAAAGAAGAAAATAAATGAATGTAAATAATAATGTTTTAACTTAAATAAACAAAGTATTTAAGATTAAATGTTAATTTACATTCACAAAATATAAATCAAAACAAATAGAAAATAATTAACCTATGACTAGCCATTCTTTAAATACAACTTTTGGTCGTGCCTTCCTAACAAGCTATATGTTAAGAGAAATATATAGAAGAAGGTTGTGTAATTATAAGATTGTGACACTGTCAGGATGAAAACCACTTTGACTAACAATTTAAATCTTATTTTAAATGCAGAAAGAACAACTTTCAAATCATGATTCTTAGTGAAGATATAATAGACTAATCGACAACAAGAAAAATCTCAATTGAACAATTATATCTTTACAAATCCAAATTACAAGAATAAACTCAATATAATACAAGATTTGTATCTAAATAATACAATCACCAAGACCAAGATAATTGGGATAATAGACTCTTAAAGATTGACAAAATTAATACATAAATGATAGCAATTAATCATGTATTGATAAAAAAGACTAAAGCTAATTTAAATCAATGAATAATCAAATACAAAAATAATATGAATATATTATAATAAAAACAAAACTCTTTTACTCACATGACAAAAGCCATTAAGAAATCTAGAATTTCATATTTTTCTTCGAAAATACTGGTCCATTCTCCCAAACATTCCAACCATCTGTTACTCCTTTTGAAAAGAAAATGTTTACAAAATAAATAATATACAAAATAAAGGATAAAAATACTCCTCTCAATTTCTTCCATCTCCCTTGGCTCTAAACTTTCTCATATATTTATGCAATGAATGAATAGTCTGGGCATCACAAGCAATTTCTGCCACCTGAAATTTACCTCATAAAGAAACAAACATATCTCTCAAATCGCACATTTGTTTGGGAAAAATATCGTAAAAAAGATAAATGGGTTCATTTTGCATATGGGTTTTCAGCCGTTTCTTGATATTCCTCACGGTTTGGCTGCAATCAGTTCCGCAAAATTGTCTTTCTATTCTTGAACGGATTTCCAAATCTTATCTGTTGTTGTTCATAAATTATTTGCAGCAATCCAATGTTATTTTTGGATCAATTATATTGAACATATTTAGATAAGAAAATCAATCCATGATCAAATCTGTACCAAACATCTGATAATAGAAACCTGCGAACAAAAATAAACCAATTTAATAACTTAAATATAAAAATTGTGAATAAAGAAAAATGTAGAACAATAAAATTAAAATGAATTTAAACTAAAAGATAACTATAAGTTGTAAACAAATATTGGTTATATTTTCCTTTCAAACATGATCTTAAAATTCCATAATCTTCAAGTTGATGTAGAGGACAAAAATATTAATTTTGGGTTTCCACAAAATCAAGCAAGTGATAGATAATTTGTTTTTTATTTTTTATTTTTTTTTCGAAACTAGATGCAAAATGACAAAAGAATTTAATTAATTAAATCTACCCAATGCTTTTGTGAAAATGAGAAACCAACCAAGATATTATTTGATGAAGTATTGAACCCATTATTCAGTATAGTAAAAAATGAGAAAAAGGCGAAAACATAGGTATAATTTAAACAAAAGTAAACAATTGATAAAAATTAATGTTTTCGTTTAAATTAAGATTTCTATGCTCGTCTCTCCTTCATTCAAATTTGATCAAATGTGAACAAATTGCATAGAAAAGATGTGTCACAATAAGCTTTCTTCCTATGAAATCATTGTTATTAATCCATGTCTTCAACGAAGCCATTCTCATCGAAGATAAATTCAATAAGGAAGAGGTAATAACAAACTCCCAAATTATGAAGCTCGTCCATCAACATCAAAACTTTGTAGAAAGAAAAATGAAATGGCATTTGAATTTCATGAAAATCAAACGAAACAAAAGAAAAGAATATAATCTCAAACCAACCTCAAAACAATGCAAGCCAATACTAATCCAATCAAGTCAAAGGGAAACAAAAGAAGAATCCAAGTAAAATTTAGAGGGACCCTAGACTTTGATTAAAAAAGAAAAAGGGGGTTGTTATAGGAAGCCAACAGGTTGCTTAGTGAATTCAGTTATGTATTATCATTATCCTTCATATTACAATAGAAGCCAATGACTGCAATATTCATAACCATTGTGCATCTATAATGTACATAACATATCTAATCTAACATGCATAAAGAGAATATTCATCACATAAAGAAAAACAACATAGTATTTAATGTGGTTCACCCAACTTTGGGCTACATCGACAATGATTGGATTCTTTATTATGCTTTATGTAATTTCCTTAGGCTTGCGCACTACGCTTGCAAAGATACATCATGTTATATTTCCCTTCATCTATCCTAGCTGCTCTAAAGTGCAAGCCTCTCTTCCTCTCTGCATCATCTCCTTAATATTCAGACATAGAATCAATAGTGACTTCACTTTTGTAGAACACTCTATAACTCTCTTCTCGACCATAATAGAACTTGTGCTAAGAAATCACCAAAAGGGAACCGTTATTATCCCAAACCATTACATATTTATACATAGATTATAGTGCTTAAAACCCTCCTTCGTTCATCCCAAAACCCTATTACAATCCAGAATAACTCAAGTTAACTTGTTGATCATGATACTTTCCCTTATTTTCTGCATGCTTCTTTTGCACTCTGATTGTTTTTCATCCTGCTTTTGCATGTCCGTATATCCTTAGAATATTGGGATTTCATCCTTCCTTTTCACCCTCTTTCTTCTCTTGTTTTATTCAATGTTTTATTCTTCTACTTTATTCCTCTGCTTTATTCTTCTCTATGCGCCCTATACTCTTGGTTGTGCCACAACTGCACACCATTGAGTCTTCCTTCTTCTTCTACACACATCTTCTATACTTAGGATTTTCATGCATATTATTTCCATAAATATTGTCCAAAAATACCCCAACATTCACCTATGGCTCGTCTCGAGCACGTTAAGCATGTTACCTACTCCTCCATGCTTCAATGAAATTTTGGGAGGCTTCCACAGTTGCCTCAACTTCCTTTAGTATCATTTTCTCTGTTTCCATAATATATTCTACACCCTACACATGTAGGGACATAATCTTGTCCTATGTTTGATGTGTTGCTTGTTTCACCCTTCCATACATAGTTTCTAGTTCTCCTATCACCTTAAATGCTTCTTCTTGGAGCGATCTTAAGTGATGTTGAAGGATCTTCTGTTGATCCATCATATTCTCAACTTCCATGTATGATTGTGTAATATTCTAGATATAAAATAGTATGCAGAACATAAATAATTATCTAGAAATGGAAGATAAACAACGATATAACCAGAACAACACCATAATAATACCAAAATAATACCAGAATAACACCAGAAAGAGCACTTTAATTACTGAGAGAAATGTTCACTTTCCTCTTAGAGGGGGAAACCTCCAACAGATCAGAGCTCTATTACAATAATATCGAAGACAAAACTTCTCATACCCTCAACTCCTATTTATACTAAATATTTCTATCAAAAGAACCATCTATGGGAAGATCCTTCTAGAAGTAGAAGCTTCTATTAGGTCTTCTTACATTTGACTTATTCTTCTTTATTGCTAGGCCTTATTAATATTGACTTTTATTACATGGAAATATATTATTCTACCTATGTGAGGGGTTATGTCCCTAACATGTCCTCCCCATTCAAAACATCTTTGTCCTCAAGGCTTGACATGAGGAAATTGTTGCAGAATGGTAGTCGGTTCCCAAGTGGCATATGTTGGAGTTGTATATTTCCACTAGACTAACACTTCCTCGATGTTTCTCTAATGCAGACGACGCTCATGTTGGTCCAAAACTACTTGTGGATGCAGCCAAATGGAGCCTTCTTGGTCCAAATCGGGAAGGTTGGTTTGAGTTTGGCACTTAGTTCCAATCACCTTCTTTAAGCAAGAAACATGAAAAACGGGATGGAGCTTAGAATGACTGAGAAAATCTAACTGATAGGATACTTTTCCCACACACTTTAGAATGGTATAAGGACCATAAAATGTGGGCTCCAATTTCTGACAATGGTCCGACTTGAGGGAATTTTTCTTGTGAGGTTGTAGTCAAAGAAACACATAATATCCTTCTGCAAATTGACGTTCAAAGTGACCTTAATGTGCTTGTTTCTTCATGCGATTATGGGCCATGACCAAATTCTCTTTGAGGGTACAAATAATAGACTCTCGAACTGTAAGAATTTGTTCAACCGTCTGGACCTTTGAGACACCTGGAAAGTATGAGAGAACTGAAAGTGGATTTTGTCCATATACTACTTCAAGCAAAGTCATGCGAGTATATATTTGGTAAGAAGTGTTGTAGCACCATTCAACTAATGGTAACCACTGAGCCCATTGGTTTTGTTCTTCCAATGAAAAACACCTCAAATATTTTTCCAAACACTTGTTAGAAACTTCAGTTTGGCCATCAGTCTAGGGATGATAAGTTGTGTTGAGATGCAATTGGGTGCCTTGTATCTTGAACAGTTCTTTCCAAAAATTAATGGTGAAAGTTAGGACACAATCATAAATAATAGAATGAGGCATTGCATGAAGCTTGAAGACCTGATCCATGAAGATTTGATCCAAAGTGGAGGATGTAAATGAGTGTTGAAGATAACATAAAGGAGAATACTTGGAAAGATGATCAACTACCACCATGATGACTAATTTATTTCCTAATTTAAGTAAGCCTACAATAAAATCCATAGAGATATCCCACCAAATAGCAGGTGGAATTGGAAGTGATTGTAGTGTGCCAAGAGATTTCACTTTTTATCCCTTGTTTCTTTGACAAACATCACATTCAACCACAAAACTATGAACATCCTATTTCATACCACCCCAGAAAAAAGAACGTTTGAGCCGGTCATAGGTTTTGGTAAAACCAGAGTGCCCAGTAGAGGGTGTAGCATGAACCTCAGAAAGTAACGTGGATTTAAGTTTTGACTGTTTACTTAAATACAAACAACCTTTGTATCGAATCTCATCATTGAGACAAGAGTACCCTAGGGAGACTGGAGAATTGGCCTGCAATTGTTGTATCCTATGCGAACTTTTGGGATAATGTAGCCATTCCTAGCGAACAACTTGGAGCCAATCTGGTACAATGAAAGAGAGAGAAAAAAGGGATCCTTCATCTTCATATTTTCTTGAAAGTGCATCAACAACCACATTGTCTTTTCCTTTCTTGTAAATGATCGCATAATCATATCCAATGAGCTTACTTGCCCATTTTTGTTTCTCTGGGAGGAAAGGTGTTGTTCCAAAAAATACTTGAGGCTTTGATGATCTGTCTTAATTTGGAAGTTTTGACCCAATAGATAAGGGAGCCAAAGATCCACGGCATCAAAAATAGCCAAAATTTCCTTTTCATAGATTTATTTTCCCAAATGTCTCTCTGACAGTTGTTTACTGGTAAAGGCCAAATTCTGACCCTCTTGCAAAAGGATGACGCCAATTCCTTTCCTAGAAGCATCACATTCCAAGACAAAGGTCTTTGTGAAATCAGGAAGGGCCAGGACTGGAGTGGTGCACATGGCCATCTTCAAGGTTTGAAAAGCCTGGGAATTTGTTGGAGTCCAATTGAAAGAATTCCTTTTAAGGAGATCAGTAATAGGTGCCACAATATTTCCATAATTCTTAACAAACTTGTGATAATAACATGTTAAACAAAGAAATCCATGCAATATTTAGAGATTCTTTGGGTGAGGCCAATCTTTCATAGCTTGAATATTTTTAGGATCCACCCTAACACCAGCCTTGCCAACAATATGACCCAAGTACTCGACTTCTGAGGATCCAAAAGCACATTTAGATTGTTTGAGGAAATGTTAGTGCTGAGAGAGTAGATGGAGAACTTGATCCACATGAGCAGGATGGGTTGTCCAGGTTTTACTATAGATGAGGATATCGTCAAAGAAAACTAAGACAAAATGACGGAAGACATGATTCATGAGGCTTTGGAAAGTGGAGGGATAATTACACAAGCCAAAGGGCATGACCAAAAAATCATGGTGGCCCTCATGAGTTATAAATGTTATCTTAGGAATGTCTACCTCATTCATATGAATCTGGTGGTAGCCAAAACGATGATCAAGTTTAGTAAAGAACTGGGCACCACTCAATTCATCCAAGAGGTCATCAATGAGAGGAATGCGAAATTTTTCTTTAATGGTGAGTTTGTTGAGGGTGTAGAAGTCAAGACACATGCGCCAAGAACCTTATTTATTAAGAACCATGACCACAGGAGAAGATTATGGGCTTGTACTAGGGCAGATAACCCCTGTGCTGAGCAATTCTTGACCAATTTTCTCAATTTCATTTTTTTGGGGAAAAGGGATGATGATAGGGATAGATATTGGGAGGAAGGATTCATGGGACAAGGTGAATGGAATGATCATGAACACCACGGGAAGGAGGTATTACCTGGGGACTGGAAAAAACCACTTGATGTTTAGAGAAGATGGACTGGAGGTCCTATGGAATAGAGGATGTATGAGTGGCTTATATGGCATGGAGTTGGGAAATAATGCTAGAATGACCTTTTTTGAGTATCGTTTGCATGCGATGGGAACTGATGATATCCAAGGAAATGGAGGTGATGCCTTGGAGCTTATATTGTTGGCCCTCCTAGTCAAAATGCATGGTTAATTCCTTAAAATCCATGAGAATAGGACCCAAATACCTTAGCCATTTTGCACCCAGCACAATGTCACAATCGCCCATGTCGATAGAAAACATATGAGATTTCATGTGGTACTTACCAATTTGGAGATGTACATTTTCAAAATTCCCTCTACATTTCATGGACCCGCCATTGGAAATCATGATTTGAAAATTATTGATGACGAGGATATAGAAATTAGTTTCTCGGGAAATGCAGAGATGAATAAAATCATTGGTTCTTACACTATCAACAAGAATTATGACCTTCCTATTCTTAATGTAACAAATTAGCTTGAGGGTTTGGGGAGCAGAGAAGCTAGTGAGAGTATTTAGGGAAATGACCAGTTCTACATTGGGAGGGACTGAGGTAGGGGTCATGTCAGTGCATTTAGGTGACACGGAAACAAGGGGAGCCTCAACATCATCTTCTGAAACATCCTCCCAGATGGCCATAAAAATATTTGTTTTCTTACACTTGTGCCTAGGAAAATATTTTTCATCAAAATTATAACAAAGGCCTTTGAGTTGGCATTCATCCATTTTGTCCTGGGTCAATTTCTGTATCTTTAGTGGAGTAGAAGGAAAAGTGGGAGTGACAGGTTTAGTGCAAGGAATGAAGGAGGGTTTTCAGTTTTGAGAAGAGACAACCTGTTGTGCTTCCTTATCTATTTTAGTAGCGTCCAACCAACTCTAAGGTCGAGCCATGAGGACATGGGAACGAATATCCTCCTTAAGGCCACTCATAAAACATTCTTAGAATAAAAGCATCAAACATGCCCTCTCTATGAAAAGTTAATCGCTCAAAAGTGGCCATAAATTCTTCCACTGTGATAGATTTTTTCAACGTTGTCAAATGACCTAAATAGTTGGTGTCACTGTCAAAGCATTCATAAAGATTTGCCAAAAAGTGTTTCCAAGCCACATACCCTTGGCGGGAATTTTTTCTCCATTGCCACCATTTCCAACATTCTTTATCTAGATGGAGAACAACATACCAGATTTTGTCCAACTCATCGGTAATTCCATACAAAGAGAAATAATGTTCCATTTGAGTTACCCAGCCAATGGGATCCAAGCCATCAAATTTGGTCGCATCCACACACAGAAGGCGTAGGTCACGCTGAAAGTGATGGGGCTGAAAATTCTGGGAATGAGAGGAAGTTTCACCTTCGGTTTGCAAAGGTGGTTCATATGAGGGAAGATCTGTCGAGATATGTAGCTTGGCATATATCATCATAGTGACAGATTCAAGCTGGGTAGAAAGGTCTTGTTTGAGGTCTGATTTGAGTTCCTCTTTTTTGGCATTGATGGAGGAATGCATGTTGTTATTGATGGTGGAAATCTTGGCACTGAGTTGTCTCACTTATTTTTGGGTTTCTATTAAATTAGAGTGCAATGCATTGAAGCGAGATTCGAAGTCTTGGCTACGGGTGTGGGCCATGATGAAGAGGGAACACAAAAAGGGATGGGTGGGACCACACAAAAATGGGTTATGGGTGAAGTGTATCACAATGATCAGAGAGACAATTTGAATCCAATGGGGTAAATCCCAAATAAGGGTGTTGGAAGGGGGTCAGGTCCACGAGAAAAAACAATTGTTGAAAAATGATAGGTATGACTGCTATAAGGGCGAAGAGAGAAATCCAATGAGATAGGTCTCAAATAATGGTGCCAACAGGATCCAGACTTGTTTTTTTTATACTCCGATTTGAAAAATATTGCAGTGATGAAATTCCCAAATTCTTAACAGGAAGAAATGTGTATTAATTTCGCAACCCGAATGCAGGAGACAGAGTTGCGCGACAATAGATCTTGTTTGTTCTATTTTTTTTTCGTCCCAAGGGTTAGGGTATTCAAGGGTTCTACAGAAAAGGGTTTTCCCTGTGATATATCTCTTTGATATATGTGCGGGGTCCAACAGTAGTATTCAGACCAATATCTTAGGGCACCAATGAAGGAGACTAGACTGCACCCTTAGTCGTACTACCCGACTACCCAAGTACTAGAGAGTATCTTCCCAAGTGTTGTTCTCGGTGGCACTATAGCAATTAGGCAACCAATCGATTTATCTATGGAGGGATTCAGGAGATCTAGGTTGATCTGTATACAGGTGTTGTCTGATGAGCCACCACTTGAATGGGTACCAACAGGGGTTACAAGGGTGGCCAATGGATGTGATCTTAAGTACCACTTGTATTTCCTGCGTGTATGAATCTCCGAACGCAGGTTTATGCGCGTAATGACAAATATTTATATCTTAAAGACGATGGAATATGTCTCTACCCTGAAAAAAATTTAACCCACAATTTTATGTCGAGGAAGGTGCTCTGATACCACTTGTAATATTCCAGATATAAAATAGTATGCAAAACATAAATAATTAGCTAGAAATGGAAGATAAACATCGATATAACCAGAACAACACCACAATAATACCAAAATAATACTAGAATAACACCAGAAATAACACTTTGATTACTGAGAGCATTGTTCACTTTCCTGTTTGATGGCACAACCTCAACTAGAGCAGAGCTCTATTACAATAATATCCAAGACAAAAATTCTCATACCATCGACTCCTATTTATACTAAATATGTCCATCAAAAGAACCATCTAGAGGAAGATCATTCTAGAAACGGAAGCTTCTATTAGGTCTTCTTACATTTGACTTATTCTTCCTTACTGCTAGGCCTTATTAATATTGACCTTGATTACATGGAAATATATTGTTCTACCTATGTTAGGCATTAGGTCCCTAAAATGACCTCTGTTCCAAAATTTTCATCATTCGTTCCACGGGTGGAAGGGTTGTTATACTCTTTGACGCTTTCTGGGCCTTTTACTCTACTTCCCTTAATTTTTCCTCCACGACCTTCATTTATGGATATTATACTAGCTATTTCTACATTTGTGCACTTTCCTCACAAAGTTTCGTGCATTCTTCCTCCACTTTGTTGATGTTGGCTATGGTTATCATCATCATTCTTTCTCTTCCTGCTCATTCCTCTAGTGGATTTCCTTATGTACTTTGCAACTATAGGTCCTCAATATTTGATTGAAAGCTTTTGATGACTTTGTTGTTTTTCAGGACCTACTCTTCCATAGTAGCCTCTACTACTATTGTGACTTCTATCATTTCCTTATACAAATTTTGGATGACTTCTTGTGTATTATGTGCCATACTCTCGGCTTCATTCTTTTCCTTTATAGATTTTCTTGCCCTTTCCTCAGCCTCATTCTTTTCCTTCCTCACTCCTTCTACTTTCCCCTCCACTTCTCTCTTTTTTTGTAGATTAGCTTCATATTTTTGCTGCAATTGATCCCTTTCATCCATTACTTTGGTCATTTCTTGGCATGCTTCATCTCCTCGGAGCCTAATCTCATGAAAAATTCTGATTTGCAAGATTTGTAATATGTGTATAGGCATCTGTGACACCACTATGTTCATATGGATTAGTGCCTTCATCTATTCTTGTATTTATTCCATTGGGAACTCAATTGTGTTTGTATCAATTTGTAGTGTTTTGTTGCCAGCAGCTATCTTGGTTAAGACTGGATGAGAATTCTTTGCTTCCTCCACCATAATTGTGAACATTCCTCCCCCTCATATGCACTATGTTGTTACTTTGGTTGCTTCCAAGAGTTTTTATAGTGTTACAAATTGATCCTGCACCTTCGGGTGCTTCTCTGTTTGTTTCCTCGTCGCTTCCTCAATGAATTCCTCTGTGATGTCCCACACTTGGTACCTGATTCATACCATGTTTTTATTGGTCAAATGATAGACTAGGGGTACCTTGTGTGTTTTGGTCTTCCTACGTGCACCTCCTGCTGGCTCCTTCCCCTTATCTTTTCATTTCATTCTTGTCATGGGGACAGTCTGTTGTGCCTCTTATGTTAATCGGTCAAGCCTATTTCCTGCTCCATTTTTTTGGTCATTCCATTACTCCTCATTCAATTCTTCATCACCCTTTTCTTGTTATTCTTCATCTTTCGGGTGGCCCATTTGTTCTAGAGGGGTTTTCCACCCATCTTCCCAATCATTCACAATTAGACATACATCCAATGTTGTCAACTTGTAGTTGGTTGGTAGTCAGTGGTGTGCAACGTCCTTCTTTGCTTACACGTACATATGGTGAATCCCTACATTGAATCATTTAATATCCTTCTAGGTTTCCACTATCTCATCTATGATGTGTGGTGTATGTTCGATTATATACCAGATCATATCAAAGTATACAAAAAATGTGACATTATTGTCTTGTTTCATCCTTTTGTTTGGTGTATTCCATAAGGTTGCATACTGTGCGGCCATATTACTTGTACCGAGTGTTATCATGCATTGGTAATAGTCCACTTCTTTCCATCCTACCAGTGTAATAAAAATCAGAAGCTAGGAATAATGAAATTTTGTACCCTTCTCTTGGGCCTCGATACAGTCTATCAAAAATTGATTTACCAAGAAGGTGGCCCAATTTGTTTGGACCCCTTTTGATCATTTTAATACAGCTGCGATCACTACTAACGAAACTTCATCCTTATGACACATGCCCAAAACATTGCAGGCCAATACCTGCATCACAAACCGAACACCATCATCATTGATGTTCATGACATCAAGTCCCCTTTCTCCCTCTAAAATTGTGAAACTTCTTCTTCATGGATTTTGATAGGGCTCTCACCCTCTCTTTTTTGAACAAGGTCATTGGATCCTCTCATGTTCTTGGTATTCTTGTGATCTGCAAAATCAATGCAGTATCAATTGACACTGGTGGTTCAAGCTAGAATGTATGCCCATGGACACAACTGAGTAGTAACTTAACATAGTCATTGATTCCTAGGATGCGTCCAAAGTGTGGAACCTCCAATAGGCTCAATATTCCTAACTTCTCGAGTCATGTTTCCCACATCTACATTTCCATCAATATTTCTCTTGTGCCTGATACACTCTTGGCACACAACTACGTTTCCTTGGCTAGCTCGGGAAAATTTTTCCCGTCTGTGATATCATGATCTACAAATTTTAGGGCGGAAACCTTGTTGAACATGTCTCCTTCCACACTTACACCAAGTGGGATTGGTGATGTTTCTATTCAGTATTTCCCATTTGTTGGTACATTTAATTTAGGTGCATTATCTTT
>JZKD02S1318650.1:90964-104091 GCA_000966675.3 Picea glauca
CATGTTTCCCACATCTACATTTCCATCAATATTTCTCTTGTGCCTGATACACTCTTGGCACACAACTACGTTTCCTTGGCTAGCTCGGGAAAATTTTTCCCGTCTGTGATATCATAATCTACAAATTTTAGGGCGGAACCCTTGTTGAACATGTCCCCTTCCTCTCTTACACCAAGTGGGATTGGTGATGTTTCTATTCAGTATTTCCCATTTGTTGGTACATTTAATTTAGGTGCATTATCTTTCCTCGTTGGGATATAATCCCTGTGGAATTTTTCTTGTGAATCCCAGTCTCTAGGTGTTTCTTAGACCCCTGGTGAAACTCATGGTCATTTTGATTTCTTTTGTGCCACTACTTATGGCGCTCCAAAATTTGGTGGTGCCATTGTTTCATGAGACATGTTTCTTTACTTACTTTGTGTGTGTTGGTGTGAATGTAGTTCGGATTTGAATCACTTTGGTTCTCTCTGGTTCACTCTAAATTGCATGCAACTCTTAGTAACAACGAATCTCACCTAGCGACCCTCAACTGCTTTTGTGCCTCCCTACCAACAGTTCATTTCTCTTCACACCTTAACTAACTTGTCCAATATGATAACAGGTTTGATGAATGGTTAAACAAATGTGGCTTTATTGTCAAATATGTCGTCTGATTTTTTCCTTGTATTGCCAATTTGTGGTGATTTCCAGTGGATTTTACCATTTAAAATTATACGACATATTTATGATGTGTCATTACAACTTTGTAGTCATCATTTCCTTTCTTTAATTCCTTTTAACAGTCCTGTCGGTACCATACTGCGCAATTGTTCTTGCTTTTGAGTTTTCTTCTTCCCTGTATTTCACTTCTGTGCATTATTATCTTAATTGGCATAGTTGCATCCCGATAGCACGATAATAATTCCTTTTTCACAATTTATTTTTCCTTTGTACTCTATAACATTTTTCATTTTTCTATATCTACTTTTTATTCGTTTTTCTTTCTTTTTCTACTTTTTGTATGTTTTTTGTGTTTTACCTTCATACTATAGTACAATTACTATGATACATGTATTCTGGTGCAGCATAGATTATTGTGCATATTGTCAGCCACATCTATAGAGTTTCATCCAACTTCCATTCACCATTCCTCCAAGAAATTCTCCATTCAAGGTTTCCAACTGCACATCACCTGCCTCTATCACATGTTGAATCTCATAGGGTCCTAATCAATGCATTTGAAACTTCCTTGGATGTTGCATAAACTTACTGTCATATAGTAATACTAAGTCACTCACTTGGAACTTCTTATGTTTAATGTGTCTATCATGCTAGACCTTCTCTCTTTCCTTCTGCACTTGCTGATGGAAATCTATGACAAATAGGTCTTCCTCAATATGTACCAACTATGACAATATCTATTCTACTTTGTGTGATTCTGAAAGATCAGTGATCTCTACAACACCCAGGCTAGGTAGAATAAATTCCATTGGCATCGATGCTTCCTACCCATAGACTAACTTGAAAGGTGTATGTCCTAACAATTTTTTACTCATAGTCATGTAATCCCATAATACTGCAGGAAATCTTAAGTCCCAATCATCTCTCCCTACGTTGCAGATATTTTTCAAATCATTCTCCAGGATTTTATTGAAAGCTTCCACTTTCCCATTGGCCCAAGGATGATATGGGCACTAGTAAAAAATGAGAGATAAGTGACTAGGCAAGAAAAAAATGTGGTCACCATATTTTTTTTGAAGGGATAAATGACCAAAATTGATAAATTTTAAGTGAGCTAGCTAAAAAAAACCAAGATAAATGACCACTTTGGTCACAGGATAAAAACTAAACTAAAAATGACCAAGATAAATGACCAAATTTGGTCAAGGGATATAACTAGACTAAAAATGACCACATAACAATTGGTCATTTATTTGGTCATTTTTAGTTGTGTCACTCTGACAATGGAAAATTGCAATTTTGTTAATGAATTTGTACAATTTACTAAATTCTAACACTATATATGGATTTAGAGACCCCTTTTCTAGGGGGTCTCTAAATCCATATGCAGTGTTAGAATTTAGTAAAATTTCGACCCCCTCATGTGCCACAACTCAACAATTGACATCAAATTAGCTATCATGACAATGTCCTAGCAAGCAATGGCTTATATATCATCATCCTAAAAATTCCCTTAGGAACTGATTACTTTGAACTAGATCCAACCATGGGAATCTACTCCATATAGTCAATTATTAGACTTTATATTGCACATTAAGAGATTTAATTTGGGGGGATTTGGCAAGATCTAATTACTTTGAACTAGATCCAACCATGCAGGGAAACTACTCCATATAAAAAATTATTAGAATTTATATTTAACATTGAGAGATTTAAGTTGGGGGGCTTAGGAAATTGACACCGAATTAGTTATTATGATGATATCCTAGCGAGCTATGGCTTATATCAACCTCTTGAAAATAACCTTAGGAACTAATTACTTTGAACTAGATCCAACCATGGGAAACTACTCCATATAGTCAATTATTAGACTTTATATTACACATTATATTACACATTGAAAGATTTAATTTGGGGGGCTTAGGCATAGCAATAATTATTCATAAGATATGTGTGAAAATGGGTTGTTCATTAATCCATATCAAGAAATGAACCAATGGAAGTTCTTTATAATATAAAATAAAATTATTATAGTGTATGGTAACGATGGCATGGAATATAATTATAATATGGGATATTTTTCACACCACCATGTGTAAATAAAATAACATTGTGATAGTGTATGTGCTTGGTAAGTAATGATGGTGTTTGCAAACCATGCGTAACAATAGTGCATTTCATTGATAATTGTTCAACAATGCTAATTCCATTAGCAGAAGCTCATATTGACCGACATGGCGGAGAGAGGAGGGGTTTATATATGCGTTATTGATGCAGACCCCCTATCCCTCCTAAGGGTTGCGTGACCTCCCATTCAGGATCTTCTGATTTTGGATTCGAAATGGCTCTTTTGGTTCCAAATTGGAACCCTTTGAACAATTACACAGGTACCTTACGAATGCTTAGTTGGCTTTTTCGGGCACCAAGTGTGAGCTCCCACAGCGCGTGACCAAGGGTTGTGACCGAGTGCCAAGATGAAAAGGTGCTTATCAGGGACCGAGACTTCTCGAGTCAATTGTCCCATCTTCTGGTCTCTCGAACCTCCGATAGCCGAAATGTCAAAATGGCCCGGTGCTCACTCCTTCGGGATTTCGCGTTTTGTGAAATCTAGATGCAAGGGATATCCTTGCACCTTAGTGTCTCCGGTCACCGAAAATCAGAAATACGCAGCACCTATTCTTTCGGGATTTTGCTTTTCGTGAAATCAGGATGCACGGGATGTCCTTGCTCCTTAGAACCTCCAATCGTCGAAAAGATGAAATGCCCGGTGTCTATTAATTTCAGTATTTTGTGTTTCACGAAATCAAGGTATCAAGGGTATCCTTTCTCCTTGGAGTCTCTGGTCACCAATAATCTAGAATGCCCAAATGCTGAAACGCAAAAATGCCTTGGAATTCAATCAATAGCTCACAATAATCCCTGTGATTGAAAGCTCACGTCGAATCGTGGTTTCACTATTTCACGATTCGGGGTTCTGAGGGACAAGAACCTTTGTCTTTCCAACTCCTGGTACCCAAAGTCCCGAAATGAACGTCAATAAACTCTCGTCGCTAACCTCCTCACATCTCTACCTGATCCGATGGCCTGTGGGGTTTCGGTGTTCGTCCTCGAGGATTCTCCACCATCCATTCATATTTTCGAACTCTCCTCCTGGATCTATACAAGGTTAAAGCCTATGCTTCTTCCTTCAATCGAATGGCTTGCGGGGATTTCCACCTCGATACAACGCTCGACGATGTTATTCCTCCTGATCTTTTACTTGATTTCGACTTAGGAGATTTCTATGTCTGCGAAGACTTGGTCTTTGCTCCTTCCAAGGAATGGGTTCCTGGATCCCGATAACACTTTCCGAAGTGTTATTCCTCCTGAGCTTTGTCTGGTTCAAAATCCATCTCTCGTGCACTCCTTACGTCTGAGAGGATTTGATAGCTCAGATTCACGACATTTTCTCTTTGGCTCGATGCACACCTTGCAGAGCTCCAAATGAAGAGAAATAATTGGAACTGCCAAAATCTCACAGTTCCATTCACTTGTTTATAAAACAAAAAATAGTAGGAAAATACACACAGTCCAAGCACAACACATTTGGATGAATTTTCCATTCTATTCCATTCACAAGTGTCCACTGGCTACATAACACATACAAACTACAGTAGCTCCAAAAACTAAGATTTTCTGCTCACTCACAGTTCTCTCATAGATCAATTTCTCTCTTCTCTCTCCCTGCAGCTAACTGGCTTACAAAATTTTACATAACTCAAATATGCTTCTAGGGTTCCCCCTAGATACTTGCCTACTCTAAAATTCATCCTACGTTATCTAAGTCCATTCGCATTCTAGAGCCGAAGTGGAAACTCCTTCTCTGTTTACAATTTTCAAAACGTGCCTCAAAGGGTAAAATTTGGCATTAGTTCAAGTGTGCCTCCAAAGGTGAATTATGGCACTGAGTGAAGGCGGATTTCAAAATCGGTTGCAACTGTCAACGTTGAATTTCTGGAAGAACTCACACGTGTTGAGTGGTTCTGCCTCTGTGCGCTTGCCAACGATGCTCTTGCATCATACTCCCCTTGACAAAAATTCATGGACTTCTGTCCATGAGCTCCTCTACTGATTTTCCCTCCTTCTGGATAGCATCTTCATTTTCCCAACTGACATATTCTATTGGGTGTCCTTTCCATTTGACTAGATACTCAAAATAAGTCTTCCTCCTGGTCTTTTTGCCAATCCTCTGATCAACAATTTTCTCCATCTGCGGCTTTTCTACTACAACCATTTGTTTCTCCCACTGAATCTTTCATTGATCTTATGACCCTTCTGTGTCATCTTTCTTGTAAGGATACAAGTATGAAACATTGAATATGAGTGAAATTCCCACACCATCTGGAAGTTTGATCTCATAGGTGTTTGCATCAAACTTCCTCAAGATCTTACAGGGTCCTATCTTCTTCATCTTCAATTTGTTATATGTTCCCCTAGGGAACCTTTCCTTCCTGAGATGTGCTAAAACCTGATCTCACACTTCAAATTGAAGTTCCATGTGATGTTGATCAACTCTATTCTTGTATTTTTGGTTAGAACTCTGTAATTGTTCTTTGATCTGGATATGGAGTTTCTACATTTTAGTAGCAAAATCCTCTGCTCCAACACTTTTGAGCTCTCCCTGTTCCAAGTCCCTTAACTCAGACACTCCCCTGGGTTTCATTCCATAGAGTATTTGGAATGGTCTCCTTCCAGTGCTCCTATTTGGTGAGTCATTGTATGCAAATTCTGCTTGTGGCAGAATCTGATCCCACTGGTTATGATGTTTAGTAACCAGGCTTCTCAATAATTTTCCCAAACTTCTATTTACCACCTCAGTATGCCCATCTGTCTGAGGGTGATAAGATGAGCCGAAGGAAAAATATATCCCCATCTTCTTCCACAATGTCCTCCAAAAGTGACCAACAAATTTTGTGTCTCTGTCTGAGACAATGCTCCTGGGTAGACCGTGAAGTCTTACAACTTCTCTGAAAAACAGATTTCCAACATGTGTTGCATCACTGGTCTTCTAGCATGGGATTAAATGTGCCATCTTTGAAAACCTATCTACCACCAAAAATATGCAATCAAATCCCCTTTGTGTTCTTGGCAATCCCAACACGAAATCCATGCTTATTGCATCCTAAGGCCTCTCTGGTATTGGCAATGGTTGATACAATCCAGTGTTCTATCTTTTCCCCTTTGCATGTTGGTAGATCCTACATCTGTTCACAAAATTTATTACCTCTATTCTCATACCTGGACAATAGTACGAGCTTCTCAACTGTGCAAACGTTTTATCATGGCCAAAATGTTCAGCCAATCCTCCACTATGATTCTCCTTCAGAAGATTGCTCCTCATTGAGCATCTTGGTATGCACAGTTGGTTTCCTTTGAACAACAATCCTTCCTGAACCATATACTCTGTCCACTGACTTCTATCTCTCAGTACCGGGTTTGTACATTCTTCATAGGCCTCCTTGAAATCTGTATCATCACAATACATATCCTTAAGGTGTTCAAACCCCAAGGTCTTCACCTAGAATTCCTGCAGAATTAAACATCTCATGCTTAATGCATCAACAACCTTGTTAGCATTCCCAACAATATGCTTTATGAAAAAAGTAAAAAATTTCATAAATTCAACCCATTTTGCATGCCTCTAATTCAGTTTTTCTTGTCGGGTTATGAATTGTAAAGCTTGGTTATTGTTGTACAGGACACACTCTTTTGGGACAAGATAATGCCTCCATTTCTTCAATGCTTGAATGATGGCATAGAATTCCTTGTCATATGTGGAGTATTTCCTCTTAGTCTCATTCAGCTTCTTGCTGAAATAGGCAACAAGTCTGTTATCCTGACTCAAAACAGCTCCTATTGCAACTCCACTTGCATCACATCTTACCTGAAATGTCTTACCAAAGTTCGGCAAGATCAGAATTGGTTGTTCTGTTATCTTATCCTTCAGTATATTGAAGCTCCTTTCAGCCTCCTCTGTCCATTTAAAGGACTTGTGCCATTTCTTTACTGTATCCATCATTGGTGCACAAATTCCATTGAAGTCTCTAATGAACTTTATGTAGAAACTTGCTAACCCATGAAAGCTCCTTACCTCGAACATGCTCCTTGGTGACGGCCATTCTATGATCACTTTCACCTTCTCTAGATCCATCTTTAGTTCATTTGAAGAGATCACGAAACCCAAATAAATGAGTTATGTCTTCATAAAAGAGGATTTCTTCAAATTGATCAGCAGGTTCTCATGTTGTAGCCTTCTCATTACTAGCATTAGGTACCTCAAATGCTCCTCTTTAGTCCTGCTAAAGACTAGCATATCGTCTAGATATACAACCATGAACTTGCCAATGAAATATTTTAGAATTTCATTCATCAGCCTCATAAAAGTGCTTGGGGAATTCGTTAAGACAAATGGCATAACTAGCCACTCATACAGGCCTTCATTCGTCTTAAAGGCTATTTTCCATTCATCACCTTCTCTCATCCTGATCTATTGATATCCACTTTTCAGATCTATCTTAGAAAAGAAATTTGTTCCACTTAAACAATCCATTAAATCATCCATTCTTGGTAAAGGGAATATATACCTGATGGTGATCTTGTTTATGGCTCTCGAGTCTATGCACATTCTCCATCCTCCATCTTTCTTTGGGCTTAACACAGTTGGTACTGTGCATGGGCTCAAACTTTCTCTGACTAAGACATTATCCAACAATTCTGGGACTTGGTTCTTCACCTCCTCATTTTCTCGAGGTGTTAATCTGTATGCTGCCTTGTTTGGCAAGCTTGCTCCTGGTATCATGTCGAGATGATGACTGATACTCCTGATGGGTGGTAATGAGATTGGCAGCTCATCCACCACTATATCAACAAAATTATCCAACAGCTCCTGAACTTATTTAGGTAAATCATCTACTGATGTACTCATAAGGATGACTATGGGCTTCCTCACCACAGCGAATTGCATCTCCTGTTATTCCTTGACTTCTTTGAGGAGTTCCTTCCCACTCATCAGAAGTATACTTGTGCTAGCTTCCTCTTTCACTTTTTTCTCCTCCATCGGCAACAACATATGCGTTCTACCACTCTTCTCCAATGTATATGTATTCTTTATTCCATTGTGAATGACATTTCTGTCAAATTGCCATGGTATTACCAAACAAATGTGGCATACATCCATGGGGATTACATCATATAGGATTTCATCTTTATATCCTCCTATTTTAATTTCAACCAGACATTGTTTAGCGATCGTTACCTAGTGTCCTTTCTGCAGCCATGAGACCTTGTATGGCCTCGGATGTGCAGTTGTCTTCAGCTCCAATTTCTCCACCATCTCTATGGATACTAGGTTGTCAGTACTCCCACTGTCAATGATTACCTTTCATAATTTATCCTTAGTCTTGCAAGCTATCCTGAAGAGATTGTTTCTCTGCACTCACTTTTCAATTTCTGCCTCTGGTTTTAAGAGAACTTTTCTCAACATCAGGGATGCTCCATCCTCTGCTCCTTTTGTCTCAACATCTCTTCGTTGTTCTTCTGAAAGGTGGGCCTCTCCTCCTTCCTTCTTCTTCTCAGGACATTCCCAAGACATGTGCCCTACCTTTCCATAGTTATAACACCTTACTCCTCCTCTGCCTCTTCCTCAAGAAGAGTTTCTTCCACCATTCTATATCCCTCGTGAACTTTCTCCTCGTTTCAAGTGATTGTGTGGTTTCTCAGCCTCGTCCTTCGACTAATGTGCTTTGTCACAGTTAAATCCCCTGCTTTTGCTTGGGACCAATATTTTACCTCTTCCTCGCTAATTCTATTTTCTGGCCAGCTTCTCCTCTGCCTTCAGCGCAAACTGATAAGCATCTTCCACAGTCCTTATTGACATCATGCTAAGCTTGTCCTGGATCTCATATCTTAAGCCATTTATATATCTAGTGAATTTCTCTTCATCTCTCTCCATTTGTCCAGTTCTGATGTTCAGTCGGTAGAACTCCTCGGTGTACTCCTTAACTATCATTCCTTTCTATCTCAGGTTCTGTAGCTTCCTGAATAGATTGATCTGGTAGTATTTTGGTATGAACTTAGCCTTCAGTTTGGATACCATCCTGTGCCAACTCTTTATCCTATGTTTGCCTTTAATTTTCCTCTCAGCCTGAAGTTCCTCCCACCACAGTGTTTCATGCCCTTTTAGCCGGGTGATTGCCTACTTCACCTTCTTCTCCTCATCGACATCTTCATAGTCAAAGTGTTTGTCCATGGACCTTATCCATTCCAACAGTTCTTCAACATCTAGATTTCCCTCATACATGGGGACCTCTATATTAGCTCTGCCTCCCAATCTGGCAACTACTCTCAACAAAAATTCTTTTGCAACATCCTCTCCAGCAGCTTCTTCAACCTCTACCTCTTCACTTTTCGTATCACTGACATCCCCAATGTCAGGTGCTCTTCTCTGTGTTGCTTCCATTCATGCGTGAAACTCTCGCATCTCCCTTTCTACAGCACGGTTGAATAAAGGTAGATCTCATCTTCTTGGCAGCATTGTGTTGACTGTCTATCACACATAGAGTACAACTCCAAGTTTTCTGTCTCCTTCTTTTTCCTCCTTCGCCTGAAATATACAGACGAAAAATGAGCTCTGATACCACCTGATGCAGACCCCCTATCCCTCCTAACGGCTGCGCGACCTCTTGGTTAGGATCTTCTGATTCTGGAGCTGAAATGGCTCTTCTGGTTCCGAACTGGAACCCTTCGAACAATTACACAGGTCCCTTACGAATGCTCAGTTGGATTTTTCGGGCGCCAAGCGTGAGCTCCCACAACGCACGACCAAGGGATGTGACTAAGTGCCAAGCTAAAAAGGAACTTATCGGGGACCAAGACTTCCCAAGTCAAGTGTCCCATCTTCTGGTCTCTCAAACCTTCGGTAGCTAAAATGCCAAAACGGTCTGGCGCTCGCTCCTTTGGGATTTCACATTTCGTGAAATTTGGATGCAAGGGATATCCTTTCACCTTAGGGTCTCCAGTAGCCAAAATCTGAAATACCTGGTGCCTATTCTTTTAGGATTTTTCATTTCATGAAATCAGGATGTGCGAGATGTCCTTGCTCCTTAGAACCTCCGGTTGCCAAAAAGCAGAAATGCCCAGTGCCTATTAATTTCGAGATTTCTCGTTTTTCAAAATTAGGGTATAACGGGTATCCCTTCTCCTTGGAGTCTCCGATCACCGAAAATACAGAATGACCAAATGCCGAAATGCTGAAATGAATTGTTGTTCAATCAGTGGCTCACAATAATCCCTATGATCGACGGCTCACGTCGAATCGTGGTTTCTCTATTTCACGATTTGGGGTTCTGAGGGATAAGAACCTATGTCTTACCAACTCTTGGTACCCGAAGTCCCAAAATGAACGTCGATAAACTCTCGCCGCTAACCTCCTCACAGCTCTACCTGATCTGACAGCCTATGGCATTTCAGTGTTCCTCCTCGAGGATTCTCCATCATCCATTTGGATTTCTGAACTCTCCTCCTGGATCTATACAGGGTTAAACCCTGTGCTCCTTCCTTCAATTGAACGGCTTGTGGGGATTTCCACCTCGATCCAATGCTCGATGAAGTTCTTCCTCCTGAGATTTTACTCGATTTCAACCTAGGAGATTTCTAAGTCTGCAAAGACTCGGTCTTCGCTCCTTCCAGGGAATGGGTTCCTAGATCCTGATAACACTTTATGAAGTGTTATTCCTCCTGAGATTTGTCTGGTTCAAACTCTGGCTCCCACGCACTCCTTGTGTCTTAGGGGATTTGATAGGTCAAATTCATGGTGTTTTCTCTCTAGCTCGATGCATACCTTGCAGAGCTCCAAATGAAGAGAAACAATTGAAACTGCCAAAATCTCATAGTTCCATTCACTTGTTTATAAAATAGAAAATAACAGGAAAATACACACAGTCCAAGCACAACACATTTGGATCAATTTTCCATTTTGTTCCATTCATAAGTGTCCACTGGCTACATAACACATACAAACTACAGTAGCTCCAAAAACTGAGATTTTCTGCTCACTTGCAGTTCTCTCATAGATCAATTTCTCTCTTCTCTCTCCCTGCCACTAACTAGCTTACAAACTTTTACATAACTCAAATATACTTCTAGGGTTTCCCCTAGCTACTTGCCTACTCTAAAATTCATCCTACACTATCTAAGTCCAGTTGCATTCCAGAGCCGAAGTGGAAACTCCTGCTCTGTTTACAATTTTGAAAACATGCCTCAAAGGGTAAAATTTGGCATTGGTTCAAGCGTGCCTCCAAAGGTGAATTATGGCGCTGAGTGAAGGGGAATTTCAAAATCGGTTGCAACTGTCAACGTTGAATTTCTGGAAAAACTCACACGTGTTGAGTGGTCCTGCCTCTACGCGCTTGCCAATGATGCTCCTGCATCAGTTATGCCCTGGCCAACTTCTTTATCCATTAATGGAGTTCATCCTGCTCATTTCTAGTTAATTGGCAGGAGGGTGCATGAAAACCAGGCTAATGGCTTGATTGTATCTATACAAACAATTTACATATGCACAATTCATTGGATGACTTCTCCATTCATTAATGGAGTTAATCCTGTTCATTACCATTTAATTGGTAGGAAGGGGAGTGATAACTGAGTTAAGGGATTTTATTAAGTGACATATGTTGAAAAAAAAATTTGGGTTACATTATATATGTACCACTAGTAGTAGCAATGGAGATAAAAATTGCAATGGACAGAACTTGGAGGCTTTTGAAGAGGCGGGTGACAGCTTCTTTAGTGGAAGAGATGAAATCCGCGTCTTCCCCTTCCCAGGTTAGTCAATTTTTTTCTCATTATTGTGTATTTGTTATATTTTTGAATGCATAGAAATATCATGGATGCTAATCTTAATTAAAGAAGAGAATAATGAGACCGATCCATAAATATTATCCATTGGGGGGGTTTCTATCCTACAAAGATCTAAACGTCTTGAAATTTATTTACAAATTTCTTAATAAACTGTCCCAAAAAGATTATGGAGTGGTTAGGAAAATTTAGAAACCATTTCCTATCTATTATCTCCTAAAATAGCACTGTCATTTAAAAAAAAAAAATAAGTGATAGGAACAGGTCCAAAAATTCATTTCCAAACTTTTTTAGGTGTGTTAGAAGGTCTGTTATTTGTATACAAACTTGGAAAAAACATCAATTTTGGTCTTGGCAATCAAATCTTTAAATATCAGGTTTCGGTGGTTAAGAGGAGCTAAAAAACTACTCATTAACCACCGAAAGTCTTGGTTTTCGGTGGTTAAGAGGCGAAAATAAAGGGCTTGTTAACCACCGAAAATGTTTCTATGCGCAAAAAGAAAAATCCCATGCTTTTGCATGAGCCAGATGTCAAATGGGCGCAATCATTAAGTTATAACCGCCGAAAGTTTATCTAGGTGGTGAGGTATGAAGTTCTTATGGCATCTTATCTGAAGATTTATGCCTTGTTCTCCTTTTAACTACCAATTGTCATTTCAAAATTAAGACAATTGTCCATGCATGATTTTTAGATAACAAAATTGATTTGTCACATGGGCCTTCATTATCTCTAGTCACGAGGATACAAAATCATTATGACTTCATTTGATTTCTATTTCAATTTCATTAATATTCAATATTGAATTTGATATTCATTGTTATTGTCATGATATTGTGATTTCCTCATGCAAACTCATACTCAACATCCATAATCCTGTGATTTGTCAAGGTTTCCAAGTGGAATTCGAGTTCAATTGCTGGTTATTGAGCCATTTGTCATCCAATTCAAAGAAAAATCTGAGTCATTGTGATTCCCATGCAAATTAATTCGCCACAGATCCGTTTTTGAAAGTTACAGGTTTCGATGGTTAACAGGCCCAAATTTTTACCTCTTAACCACCGAAAGCAGAGCTTTTCGGTGGTTAATAAGCCCAGATTTTTATCTCTTAACCACCGAAACATGTACATGGCAGCGAGGTCATATTTTTGCACAAATTTGACTTTTTCTTAACCAAATCTTTCGAGGTTGGTTTCTAAAGATGCATAATAATTAAATACATCATATTTAAGGTTTTATCTTGATGTATTTAATGTTTAAGAAGGTGTAAAAGTGAAAATGGTGACCTAGTTGATGAGCAAAAAAACTGTTTTTTTGCCAAAGGTGGCAAATTCGAATTTTCTATGAGGATTCATCAGCCTTTGAAGTCTTTCTACATCTGTCAAAGAGTTTGGAGGATATAAAGGCTATCAATATAGATTTTGACACATAATATAGGATATTTTGTTTTGACTTTTGATTTTTAGAAGTCTAGATCCATTTTTATAGGATCTCATCCTACACTTGTTTGGTTTGACTATTTTTAGCAAATCTGATCCATCTTTCAAGGATCTAGATTTCATCTTGTAAGGCT
>JZKD02S1318650.1:104378-117042 GCA_000966675.3 Picea glauca
CTGATATAATAGTTATTTCTCCATACATCCCTTTATTTGTAAACTCTCTGAACATTTGTGGTTGAAAGCCTTGTCCATCTAAATGTGTTTATGCATGATTTGAGTGAGAAATGATTCAGTCCTCTGACTTGATTCAAACCCACACTTATTATTAAGAAAACAATTACCAAAAGATTAAGTTACCGGGCATCTCTGACTTACAGCCTAGGAGAGTTTCCTGGACTGATAACACTATCTTCCCTTATACAGAATGAGAAAACATTATGGATAAGACATCATCGGCCTTTATATAAAAAATATTAGTATATTCTTGGATGGAAATGATATGGTCTTCAGCAATGCAGAAGGTCATTTTCTCCATTAGAACTAGGACATATTTTGAGGTAGTCATCAAGCAGGTCTCCTAGATGTTCTGCAGGTGGTAGGATAAGGGATTTGAGTCTGGATACTAACCAAGGATTATGGGTATTTATCCTAACCATAATATTATTAGGGTTTTTAATCAGAGGATGAATTTGGTTTTGAACTACAGGTTGGGTTACAGGATGGATAAACACTTGGAGGGTAGGAATAACCACAACTTGAGATGATGATGTGGGGCTAGAGGGTGATGATATAGGACTTTGAATATTCGTTCTAACTAATGGGTAACTGTGAGAGAAGGAATTTTATAACCTTAGTATCTTCGAGGACACTACTAACCATGATTTTACATTTTTCCCCACGCCAGAATCGTATTGTTTAGGTCCAACAAAACAAAAATGTTCCCTTTGTGAGGAACATGAATTTGCCAGTATTATCTACCACCACTTGAGATCATAATGGATGGTGTTTATGAAGGTAAAATCCTATCCATTTTTTAATGAGTAATAGTTATTATGTTCAATTTCCCCCCATACCATTGTATTGTGTCCCCCTGGGTATTTGTGGATTTGATGGAGTCTATGTTTATACTATTCCTATATTTGTTCCATTCTACTGCGTAAATTCCTCCCAGTCTCAGATCTATATCATTTTTACAACCCAAAATCCATTTGTCCTTCATGTCCCTGTCGTATGCATCTTCTAGAAGGAACACCTGTATTTCATGTAGTTTTCTATTGAGCTCCTTAAATAGCTCAAAAAAATTTGCAACCCACCCAAGGGTCTTGACCTGTAATCACTCTGACTACAACAACTAAGGATGACTAGACTTATTGTCCAAGAAATAAATAGTAATTTTATATAATAGAACTACATTAGTGAGTTATTTGGGCTATTATGGCTTCTATCAATAGATCCCATTTCATCAAGGAAGTGGTTAATATAAGGAGTCTTAAGATTATTATTAAAAAATACAAGCAACATAAGGAGCAGGGGATTCAATGTGTCTTCATAACAAGCTTGCATTACAAATTGACATCACATAAACTTCAAAGCATGTCTTCCCACTAATAAATATTTAATTTGGTACACATATGGTTTGTCTTGGATATATTGTTTAGTAGGAACTTTATTTTTCTTAGATACATTGGATACCTTCCCACTTCCTGTAGTTTTTTCCATTCTACTTTGTAAATTCCTCCCAATCTCAAATCTATATCACTTTTCCAGCCCAAAATCTATCTATCCTTCTTGTCCCTATCATATGCATTAGCTAGAAGGAACACTTGTCTTTCATGTAGTTTCCTCATGAGCTCATCATACAACTCAAAACAACTTTGTAACCCACTCAAGAGTCTTGACCTGTAAGCACTCTAATTGCACAAACTAAGGATGACCAGACTTATTTTCCAAGAAATTAATAGTACTTTTAGGTAATATAACTTCACTAGGGAGTTATTTTGGCTACTATGGCTTCTGTTAATAGAGTCCATTTCATCAAGGAAGTGGTTAATATAGGGAGGCTTAGTATTCTTATTAAAAAATATAATCAACATAAGGAGCAGGGGATTCAATGTTACTTCATAGCAAGTTTTCATTAAAAATTGACATCACAAAAACTTCAGAGCCTACCTTCCCACTAATAAATCTTTAATTTAGTAGGCACTTTTCTCTTAAAAGATATAGAAGTTCATCATCAAATTCGTAAGGATACCCCCCAAAAGAATCCATATGATATTTTTTGTTCATTGTTTCATGTCCTCTTCTTCCTACAAAAATTGATTTCATAATCCTTTTCTACCTGTCTCGTCATTATCAAATTCAAAATATTTATCATCATCATCATCTAAGTTTGAAGAACTGTCATTAGTTTTTCAGGACCTTCTTCTTGGGATAGATAAAAATGGCCTCTTAAAATTCTAAGAGGCCTTTCCTTGATAACCAAATAGATGACCATCGTCAAAATTGTAAAATCTCTCCCTTTTTTTTAATTGATAGAAGGTGTTTTTTCACTTTTATATGTCGTATTGCTTATTGCATCATTCAAGGTAGAGGAACCAACATCTTGATATTCGTATTTGTCAAAGTCACCAAAGTCAATGAAGGCATCCAACCTTCTATTGGGTGGCAATGTCCTCCCACTAGTTTCCAAACCCCCACCATTGTCCCATTTTTTCCATCTTGGAGTACCATTCTGGTCTTTCCTCCTTTCATTACCATGCTTTATTTTCCAACCAAAAGTCTCATTCTGGTCCATACTCTTTCTTGGTGGAGGTTGGGGCACTTTCTATTTTGGAGTAGGCTTCTTGAAAATTGGTTTTGGAAGGTTTGGATCAAGTGGTATTTCACTCAATCTTACCACTTATGTAATAATTTGTTTTCTGCAGAATGAATCAAAGGATTCAGTCCATAAAACATTAAAATCCACATAACATCTATTGTAATAGCAGGATATTCTTCATGTGTAAGTGTATAATCTATCTCACAAGAGCTCTTAATTTACAACAACTACACACCTAAGAAGCATGTCAAGAAACATGCAAGTTTATCATCCACAATGGTGGTATTTGTCAAAAAATAGTAGCATAAGTAAGTTAGTCTCCATCAATGTATCTTACACATACATGTTCTTAGGTGTTAATTAAAAAACTAATAAAAGAATGTAAAAATAGATTTTTTTACTGCAAAGCTTGATATAAAAAAGAAAAGTTCATCTATTCATGTTATGTCAAGATACTTTATAGGTATGGAAGGAGATGAGTCAAATCATAGGTTTTAAGTATGTTTGGAGTGGAGCTACTATTGAGGAATGTTTTATATCCTAGGTCTCAAATCCAACTTGAATTTTTTTTCAAAATGCCATCATTTTTTAAGAAAGAAGAAAAATGGAAAATTCCTCAGGTTCAGAACTAGGAAAGTTGAGATTGTTTCCAATCATAGAGGTTATCAATATCATCATTATGTGAGTTCCAAAAATCAGATCTACTATTAATTTTCTAGCTATATACATCAGATCTATGGTATTGGGATGGTTCCACCACATCCAACTCTTTGATTTCCTTTACAATATTTTCTTTCTTCAACCATATGTGTAATAATCTTAAACAAAATAAGTATTTCAGGTACAAACCTAGTCAGTGATTTAGGTGGAACATTTACACCATATATTCCATGAATGTGAGAAAGGTCATAAGGGAGTAATCCCCAAGCATATGACCATCCTTATTTTCCAAGAAACAAATAGTACTACAATAGATGTTATGCATGCACCCTAGTAATCGGATAAGTAAACTCTAACATCTATTGTAGTATTAAAATTCCCTTTTTCTCTCTAGGAATTGGTTTTGATATTGCATTTCAATTCAATATGAGATACATGAAAAGATTTGAAACTAAGATTAACATACCAGTGTCATAATTGAATGCAGAAAATTGAAGATGAGTCAACGACCAGTTTTGTCAACGAATGAATACCATGCACATGATGAGAGAATAGTCGATGACAAGAGCTTGGATAAATATGCATGTCTTTATAATGATTGTCTCAATGGGATATGAGAAGAAGACAAGTGATTTTTGAACATATGTGGAGATTCGGTCATAGCGGTATAATCTCTTTCCCTCAAAATAATTATCCAAATAGGATACCATTGCAAAGCATGAGACACGTAGAGGCTCCAAACATAGACGAAGAGGAAAAAAATGTAGATGAACATACAAAAATATTATATGAAGGTATTGAAGTTGACAGAATGATGAATGAGGGTTTCAAGAATGATTGGCATAAATTTATGGAGGATTCTTCAAAACCTGTGGATGGTACTTGCAATTAAAGTCATATGAAAACAATCCTTCTAATTCTTAATTTGCAAACAATTCATGGTTGAACAAATTAGAGTGTGTATGAGTTATTGGCATTGTTACATTGGTTGTTACCACCTGACTCCACATTCCCAAACAAACGGAGTGCATGTAAATCACAAATCATTAAGCTAGGATTAGGGTATGAGAACATCCACACATGTTTGAATGGTTGTGTATTATTTTGCAAAAAACATTCAAGTGAGACTGAATTCCCGACATGTAAAGAATCAAGGTATAGATCAAGGTCAAAATCAAATTCAATGCCTAGAAAGATTCTTCGCCACTTTCCAATAATCTCATTGTTACTTCGAATGTATAGATGTCGAGACATTGTTGCGCTTATGCAATGGCATGTCCAAAATAAGAGCACCAATGGAAAACAACGGTCTGTGGTTGATTCTAATATGTGGATCAAATTTGACAACAAATAGACCGATTTTTCCCAAGATCCTCGTAATATAAGGTTGGGTTTATCTCTAGGTGGGGTGAAACCATTCTCATATCAGAGTACTAAATGGTCAACTTAGCCAAAAATTTTGATAAATTATAACTTTCCTCCATGTTTAGAAACCAAATCATTTTTCTTGATGTTGTCATTGATTATACTAGAAAATAAAAGTGTGACTTCATATACAATTGATGTTTATTTAGAGCCATGATTTGATGAGCCAGCAGAATTGTGGAAAGGAATTGAAGCAATTCAAATTTTAAGGGACAATGGTTCAATCGAGTTCACTTAAAGAGATTATTTATTGCTTATGATACATGATCTTCCTATATATGGCACATTGACTAGTCTCAATGTTCATGGATACCATGGTTGTCCACCTTACATCTTTAAACCTTTTGTGAGGAACTCAAGTAGTTTTCATAAGTGTGTTTATTGTGGACATTGTGCTTACCTTAAAATCGTGAAGCTCCACCAACAATAACAAGTGATTACATTATTCGAAATGCAGAAAAAAGATTGAATATTATTGAAAATGGTGGCATTCTTGGTAGTAAAAAGTATCCACTCAATGATAGTGGTGTAAAACAATTGTGCATATTCTATAAGTTGTCATACTTTAAGCATATAACCATTAGGCATATTGTTGACTTTATGCATATTGAGAAAAACATAGTTTTTTCTATTATAGAAACTCTTTTTGGAGCATATGATACAATGTCACCATGCCTATGTCAGATAGTTGGCTTAGGTTGATGGACAATTGGTATGGATTTTTGTTTGTCATTGATGTCAACCCTTGAAGAAAGTTTGGTAGTGAATCCTGGTAGCACAAAGGTTTGGGTAATGGACCCAAGTTTGTTTGATGTATAATGGTATAATTTTTTATATATTTGCAGGTAAGACTATTCTAGATGAATAATACATGTCATGTCATTTCCGGTGGTATGAGGAACGTCACATAACTCCCCACGGTTTGAGATTTGTGGCCTTACGAATTTGGAGGACCCTCATATGTTGGTTTGAAGCCCCAAAAGGTCAAAAAAGTCAAAGTTATTGCAAAGAAGAAATTATTTAAATAATAAATTGAAGAGACAAAGTCAAAAAGGATTATTTAAATAATAAAGTGAAGTGACAAAGTCAAAGAGGATTATTTAAATAATAAAGTGAAGTGACAAAGTCAAAGAGGTTTATTTAAATATTAAAGTGAAGTGACAAAGTCAAAGAGGATTATTTAAATAATAAAGTGAAGTGACAAATTCAAGGAGGATTACTTAAATAATAAAGTAAATGGAGAACTTTCTAAATATGTAAAGTGGTTAGAAGTGGGTTATCCTTAAAATAATGAAATTGGATTAAGATGATTAAAAGGTAACCCCTTGGGGAAGTTACATGAAAGTATAAATAAGAGGCAAGGCTCTCTCATTTTAATTTCACTTGAACATATTGAATATCTATAGGTGTCTGAGGTAATCAAAGGATATCTAATCCGAATTTTAAAGGGAAGGTGAAGTAAAGAAGGCTGAAATTCAAGGGAGGATAAATTATTTTGATGATGCTTTCTAGGGTATGTTATTTACAAGTCATCTCACCATTTTTGCCATAAATGTTTTTCTAGAATAATTCAGACTGTGAAATTGGGAGGCCATTGAGAAAACATATCCAAGTATTTGTGGTGTGAATTTCAGCTTGCGGTTCATTGTATTTTTGGAGTTACACGTCGTGGAAAATACGGTTTGTGGCTAGTCCTAAAACTAGTCTAAAACGGGTGTTTCGGGTAAAAACATCATAAATTCTTCATAAAGGATCCAAATTCAGTAAGACCAAATTTTTTGGTTAGAGTACAGTATGTATTATTCTGTTTAAAATTTTCATATCCATACAACAAATATTCCATGTGGGGCACGCTCTACAAGTTCGCTCTCTAGAATAAGCCGAAATTCAACAAGGTATGTCATTTTTGCTATAACTCCTTTTTCTGAGAGTTTCCAAGTAGTGACACCTAGAGGAATTGCATAAAACACACTGAAGAACATTGTGTACTATTTTCATATATTTATTCATTACAGGTACATAGTTATGATTATTTCAAGTTAGGGTTGTTGACTAATCCAAAACTAGTCATGTGAGACTAAAGTAAAGTTTGATGAAAATGCTAGTCTCTTGTTGTTAAAGTTAAGGAAGGTTTGTAGGTTGAGGTATAGGTTGGTGCATGGTTGATGTACTTTTTTATGGTACAGGTTGATTATAGGTTGATGTACATGTTGATGAATGGTTGATACATGGTTCATGTTATTGGTATAGGTTTACAACAATATATCTCATAGTGATAGTGTGATAGTGGTTCCATCATTCTACTTATACTTCAAGGTGGTTGGACAGGGAAAGGACATGTGGTTGTATCCACCTTCCAGATGTAGCCATAGAACATAGGGATTTGTAGCCTCCTTCTAGTTGTAGCGAGAGAATTGGGGAGTTGGAGCTTCCCTCAGGTTGTAGCATGAGAAACTATGGGGTTGGATCCTCCTTCCATTTGCAGCTGGAAAACAAAGGAAGTTGGTGCTTCCAATGACTGTAATTCTTCAAGACATATAAGAAAAATAATTTCGTGGTTTTCTCCCGCTTTGGGTTTCCACGTAAAAACATTGGTGTATTGTGTATGTGTATGATTGTTCGTTTGTTCATTGTTTACTTACTCTGCAAATATTAGATGATAATGCTACACTGATATAACACTTGCATTATATGGTTAAAAAGGATTAGATTTATCTATTACTGATTCACCCCCCTCTCAATAATCCAACAATTGGAATCAGAGCAGGTTCCTTCAAAAAATAGTTTAACCACTAAAAGGTAGATCATGGAGAGAAACAACATGTGTAAAAATAGAATACCACAATTTGATGGACATAAGTATGCCTTTTGGAGCATAAGTATGAAGACATATATACAGGCACATGGATTTGAAATTTGGCAATCAATTGTAGATGGATACATAGCACTAGTAGTTCCATCGACAAATGACAAACCTATGAAACTTTGTTAGAATAATTTCAAAGCCACAATTGCACTTCTGAATGGTCTTGGAGAATCGGTATTCACCAAAGTTGCACATTGTAAATATGATAAACATATTTGGGACAAACTTCAAAATGTTTATGAAGGAGATTCAAAAGTCTAAGAAGCAAAGCTTGAAACTTACAGAGGTCAGTTCGAACAACTAAATATGAAGGAAGATGAAAACATTGTAGCTTACTTTTTACGAGTCGATGAAACACTAAATGCAATCTTGGGATTGGGAGAAGAAATCAAAGAATCTGTAATTGTTCAAAAGGTACTAAGATCTCTTCCTAAGATATTTGACCCTAAGATATCAACATTAGAAGAAAGAGAAGATCTAAACTCAATAAGGATGGATGAACTACATGGAATATTCACAGTGTATGAAATGAGAAATTAACAGGAAAATCCAGATATAAAAGAAGCAACCTTCAAATCATTCAAAAGTTCAAAGAAAAAGGGAAATAAAAAAGAAAAAGAACATAGCAGCAGTAGTGACATCTCAGAAGATGATGAAGAAGTGACCAACTTTGTCAGAAGATTGAACAAGGGAACCAATGACAGGTATAGAGGTAAGATTCCTTTTATTTGTTTTAATTGTGATGGTATTGGTCATTTTTCTAAAAAAATTCCTCATAAGAAAAAGAGAAATGATGAAGGTTACTCAAATAGAAAACAAACATATAAAGGAAAAAGAATCACAAAGAAAGTTTTCAAGACAAGATTATGCAACAAAGAAGACATCTCATCATCAGATGAACATGAAGTCAATGACAGTGAGACAGAAAGAGTTCTATTCATGCCAGTAGAAGACTCTAATAAAGAAGACTCCAAATAAGAATATGAAGAGATCGAAGAAGAATATGAAGAGGCAGAAGTTGACTACCGAGAAGAATTGTTGCGTGCCATAGAAGTTATCAGAAGAGAAAACAAGAAAAAAAAGAAACTAGAAGTGGAACTAGACAAGAAAGAAGACACCTGGGAACTAGAAAAAATGATCACAAATTTGAAGGTTCAAATTGAAGAAGCACTCAAAGAACAACTAGAAGGAAGAGACGGGATTATTGGAAATTTGGAAGCAGAAATTGTCACATTAATAAAGGATCTTCAAAAGACAAATATGCAGAACAACTCAAAAGTTTTGAATGGCATTATCAGCAGTCAAAAACCTCATCATGACAAGTCCAGACTTGGATACAATCAGACAGAAAATGGATCAAGCTCCAAAACAACAGAACAAAAAACATATCCAAAAAGCTATGCAGAAACAATCGAATGCGATAGGAAGGTCTACAAAGAAAATTACAGGGACACTCCTCCACCGAGAAGATTCATATTTTAGAATCAACAACTGACATAAACACATAGGCCTCGAGAAGAAGAAGGATTCATAAGAGTACCTCATTTCAGAAGATCTTCAACTCCCAGATATCAAGCTATCTTTTTTGTTTTATGTTATGCATGTAATAATTTTGGACATAAAGTTGTGAATTGTAGAGATAACAATAGGAACATAAATAACTTTGAAAGTCATAAACAAAAGAGTTATCCAAGAAGGCCTAGTGAAACACAGAGAAGAAGTTACAACAGGTTTGAATCTTTGAGCACTGAAGTGGAATGCTACAAATGCAACAACTTTGGACACATGGCCAAATATTGCAGAATGACAGTCCCTCTTAGAGAACCACAACAGAACAACAACAATCACTGACAGGAACCTTAGAAAAGGACATGGATAAGAAAGCAGAATAAATATAGCAAAGAAGAATGCACACTCGCTCTACAAGATAAGAAAAATAAACGTGGTTGGTATGTTGACAATTGTTGTTCAAAACACATGACATGTAATAGAGACAGATTTCTTACATTAAGAAAGGAAAGAGATGGATCGGTCTCCTTCCGAAATGATAATTTAGCTAAAATCATTGGAAAAGTCACAGTCGGAATTGGGAACAAGAATACCAAGGTAGAAAATGTTCTACTAGTAGAAGATATGAAACATAATCTTCTAAGTGTGATTCAAATGTGTGACCAAGGTCATAAAGTTACCTTTGATTCACAAAAGTACGAGAAAAGAAAAGAAGGTTCAGTAAAATTGATTGCAACAGCTGCAAGAACTTAAAGAACATATATGTATTAAGTGAAATTGGAAATAAAAAGTGTTGCCTGGGAAAGGAAGATGAAATTTGGCTATGGCATAGAAAAATGGGTCACATACATTTTGATAACCTTGTCAAAGTTAGCAAAAGGGAAGTAGTTAGAGAAATGCCCCAGATCACGAAACCAACCAACACTTTATGCAAGCATTGTCAACAAGGAAAGCAAACAAAGACCAGGTTTAAATCAAAAGTCCATTCAACGACAAGACCAATAGAAATTGTGCATACTGATCTAGTTGGACCAACTACAACAAAGAGTTTAAAAGGTGAGAAATACTTTATGTTATTAGTTGATGATTATACAAGAATGACTGCAATTTTATTTCTCATGAATAAGTCAGAAGCTTTTGAAAACTTCAAGGTATACAAGGAAATGGTTGAAAATGAAATGGATTCAAAAATCAAATACTTGAGATCTGATAATGGAGGAGAGTTCACTTCAAAGGAATTTATGGACTACTGCAGCAGGCATGGAATAAAAAGGCAATTCTTTGTTGCTAGGACACCTCAACAGAATGGAGTTGTTGAAAGAAAGAACAGGATAGTACATGAAATGGCTCAAACAATGATAATGGATTCCAAATTGATAGATATATTTTGGACACAAGAAGTTCATACAACAGTTCACATTCAAAACAGATTAATTCTTAGAAACAACACTGACAAAACTCCCTACGAGCTATAGAAAGGAAGACCAAAAAATGTTAAGCACTTCATAGTTTTTGGAAGCAAATGCTACATCAAAAGAGAAGATGGAAGAATGGGAAAGTTTGACTCTCGTGTGGACAAATTATTACTCATTGGTTACTCAAGTACAAGGAAATCATGCAAGTGTTACAACCTGATATTGAACAAAGTTGTGGAAATCTTCAACATAACAATTGATGAAACAAGTACACAAGAATTAAAGGAAGAAGAAAATGAATCAATGGAACAACTTTATGAAGAAGAAGCAGAAGATGAAAAATAAGTATAAGGGGAATATGAAGAGGATCCGACAGAAGATGAAGAGCAAGTTCAGCAAGTGCCTCCAAAGACACCTAGCAGACAAATACAGAAGAATCATCCTCCAGATCAGATTATCGTAAACAAAGATGCATGAGTTGAGACTAGAAGATGAATATGTTCACCAGAACAAATCCACCTAGCACTCTCATCTACTATTGAACCAAATTGTTTTAAAGAGGCCAGTAAGGATGAATTTTAGAATAAGGCCATGGATGAAGAATTGGATCAAATAGAGAAAAATAACACTTGGGAATTGGTTCCAAGACCAAAGGATAAGAATGTGATCGACACAAAGTGGGTATACAAGAATAAATTGAATTAAGATGGATAGCTTACAAGGAACAAATATAGATTGGTATGTAAAGGATATGCACAGGTTGAAGGAATCGACTTTGAAGAGACATTTTCCCCATTTTCCAGAATGGAAGCAATCTGATTCCTTTTAGCTTATGAATGCTCCAAAAATATTAAAGTGTATTAGATGGACATAAAATCATCTTTTCTGAATGGGAAAATTGAAGAATAAGTCTACATTGAACAACCAGAAGGATTTCAGTTGTCAGAGAACGCAGATTATGTGTGTAAATTAAAGAAGGCCTTGTATGGTCTAAAACAGGATCCTAGAGCATGGTACTCTAGACAAGATAAATATCTATAATAGGTAGGGTTCAGAAAAGGAAGTGCAGACATCAACCTCTACATCAAGGTAACTCAAGATAGTATTTTATTAATTGAAGTTTATGTTGATGATATTATTTTTGGAAGTATTGATGATAGGTTAAGACAAAAAATTTCAAAGGACATGAAGAATGAATTTGAAATGTCATTACGTGGAGAATTATCCTTCTTTCTGGGTCTTCAGATACATCAAAGAAACCAAAGAATTTTTATTTCTCAAACCAAGTATATCAGAGAAATGTTAAAGAGGTTCGGTATGGAAGATTGCAAACTAGTTGCAAGTTGAGCAAAGATGATGATTCAAAATCTACAGATCAGAGGCAATACAGGTCAATGACTGGTGGCCTACTATATGTGATAGCATCCAGACCATATGTAATGTAGGCAGTTGGGCAGGTGGCATGATTTCAAGCAACACCAAAGGAATCACATGTATTGGCAGTGAAGAGGATTTTCATTTATCTCAAAGGAACAAAATATTTTGGATTATGGTATCCAAAAGGAAACGATATATCCCTTATTTCCTATGCAGATGTAGATTGGGCAGGTTGCATTGATGACCGATGAAGCACCAGTGGAGCAACATTCTACTTGGGTGAGTGTTTAGTATCATGGCTAAGCAAGAAACAATCATTAGTATATTTATCTACAGCCGAGGCAAATTATATTGCAGAAGCATGTTCGACATAGGTTCTATGGATGAAACAAACTCTTACAGATATACAGATTGAGTATGATGAGCCCATTCCAATCTATTGTGATAATACAAGTGCCACCAGTATATCAAAGAACCCGGTGATGCACTCCAAAAAGAAGAACATTCCAATCAAGTATCAATTTCTAGTGGAACAGGTTGCAAAGAAGAACATCAGAGTTGAATATGTGGGCACAAAAGAATAAGTGGAAAACATCTATACAAAACTGCTTCCACAGGAATCCTTTTGAGTATCTTCGCCAGAGACTAGGAGTAATTTTGTTAAGCCCTAATATTGGCTCATTACCCCTTAATTGGGGCATATTAGATTAGTAATGCTATTTTATTTATGTCGGCTTTAGGCCATTAGTTGTAATTTAGATTAGTAAT